>JAMKQA010012014.1:0-10760 GCA_024699735.1 Posidonia australis
TGTTTGGGGTTCCACATGCCTCCATGTCATTACATAGGGAAACATCATTCATATAAACCCACCATACCATTAAAACCATTTAACATTCATTAAAATTCACATTTTAACATCCCAGGTTCAGGGCAAAAACGGCATACCGAATTTTCCATTGGTATTCCGAAATTCCCTGTTTCGGTATACCGAAAATTTTCGGTATGCCGAAACCCCCTGTTTCGGTCAACCAGGTGTTTTCGGTCTGTCGAAATCAGGTATCTGGCTTAATCTGTCAGGATTTTTTCGGCATACCGAATTCCTCGTAGATAGGGCACACCCCTGTTCCGCTGTGGCGGAATTCACCCAAAGTGGGAGTCCCGATCGGACCCCTCAAACATGCATCAAAAATTTCCATAAAATCATGTGGTGTAGACCCTTAAGTCTACTTCAAACCATTCATGATTCCATCAACCATACAAGGAGATACAAATTCGCAAGGGAAACATGCTCAGAGTTAAACCTTAAAACATTTAGGGCATATCTACCCAAAACTAACGAAATTCACACAATCTAGCATGATCCCTACACATTCACATCATTTATCTCATTTCCATCATCCCTACTATTTTTCTATGATTTTCCATGCATTTATCACAAATTTTCTTGCAATAAACCCAATGTTAACAAAACACTGAACGGAGGAAAGGAAAAAGGGTTGCATACCTGGCTCAGCTCCCGGCGACCCTCCCCGCCCTCTGGTGAACCTCCTTGCGCCCCAGCGAAGCCTCCTCTGCCGGCGGAACACATGAGCGGCTCACCACCTCCTCGGTTACGCGTCAATCCTCTCCCTCTCCTCCTCTCTCTGTCACCCCTTCCTCTTTTCGCATGCTGCGGCCTCCATTTATCCTTCTCTCCACATTTGTCGCGTCGGCCACCCATCGCATCGGAGGAGACGGCGAGGCATGGACTGGTGTTGCTAGTGGCATGGGTCGGGGAAGGGAAGGAGATGGGGGAAAAATAGTGTGCGGCTCCTGAGAGAAAGGAAAGGAAGGAGAAAAAGAAGGAAAAGAAAGGAAGAAAAGATCAACACGCAAACTGAGACAACTGTGCACCCTCAAGTCAGACTCCACATTGGTCCCAGATCACAAACAGGCGCACAGACAACCAACCACAAGCTCACACAAATAAGAAACAACAGATTATCCATTAATAAACCATTTAAGCAATATTACAATTAATCACATGGTTTACAAATAAAAATGGATAATCAGGCCCAGATGTCACATTTAGCTTCTGTGCAGGCATGATCCAATGAAATACCTAGTCTAGGAGATAGTGCTGGTAGGCAGGTGCGTGAAGTGGTAGGTTTTGTTGTCTTAGTACGACATCACCTTCGTTACACAAAAAAACTATGAAGGGGAAGGCTATGGCAGATCATTTGGTTGATTTACCCTTACCAGAATATACTCCCATGTAGATACAGTTCTTGGACAAGGATGTCCTGTTTTCCCTAGAAGACTCAAAGCCCAACGAATCACATGATAAGCTACAGTGGCATCTGTACTTTGATGGGGCCATTAATAAAAGGAGAATGGGCTTCGGTGCAGTATTGGCAATGCCACAGGGGTAGTTGATCCCTTTTGCAAGAAAGATGGCCTGCATTCCAACTGTCAGGTGTAAGACGCAGCAACTACTACGTCTAACATAATACGTAGGAAATCTAACGTCTTACACAACTAAGCTCAAAATTTACCAAATTTTGGTGTTAAGTCAAATGTGGTCAAACGAGTCATTTAATAGGTTGATAAAGACCACTAAATAAGGCACGTGAACTCATTCGCATGGAAAGAAATTTAATTCGAGTCCAAAAAAGGAAACTTGGACTAATATGAACATGAAAAGGGACTGGACTTGTAAAACACTACAACTCCAACATTCAACATAGAAGACGTGCATTCCAGCGTTTAACATTGAATGCATGTGATTATGCATCTAACAACCTTGACTAGCAGATGAACATTAATAGTGTGATTAGGTTGAGAGAAAGACCTCAAAAGTTAAATGACAATAACAATAGGAGAGTGCTAAAACAGAATATCTATAGATTGCCCCTCCTTGAAGCTTGTTTCGGAACGAAACTAGCTTCAAGGTGTAATGATATTCCTGTGTGACACAACTTGAGAGGTTTTCTAATTAGAAAAAAAGGACAAGATCCAACACTTGTGTGTGAGTTTAAGCTACCACCAAGCTAGAAAAGGGAAAGGAGATCCAACACCTAGATATGAGATTGGGCTGCCCCTAGGTTGGATGAGAAATAAAGGAATCGAGCTGGATAAAACATCCAACACTCGGAAATCGGAGAACCAACACTTAGATATGAGACTAAATGCTGCCACCAAGTTGAATAAGAAATAGAGGGATCGAAGATCTAACACCTACATACGAGATTGGGTTGTCCCTAGGCTAGATGAGAAATAAAGGAATCGAGTCGGATAAAACATTCAACACTTAGGAAGTGAGCTGGATAAAACAACCAACACTCAGAAATGGGAGGGAGGACCAACACTTGGATATGTGATTAAATGCTTCCACTAAGCTGGATAAGAAAAAGAGAGATTGAGCTGGATAAGACATCCAACACTTAAGAAATTGAGATAGATAAGAGACCCAACACTCAAGAAATTGAGCTAGATTAAACATCCAACACTCGAAAATGGGAGGGAGGACCAACACTTGGATATGAGACTAAATGCTTCTACCAAGCTAGATAAGAAAAAGAGGAATCGAGCTGGATAAGACATCCAACACACGGAAATCAAGCTGGATAAGGGATCCAACACTGGGGAAATTGAGCTAGATTAAATATCCAACACTCGGGAAGTGAGCTAGATCAAACATCCAACACTTGAAAATGGAAGAACCACCACTTGGATATGAGTCTAAATATTGCCACCAAGCTGAAAAGGGGAAAGAAAGATTGAGCTAGATAAGACATCCATCACTCGAAAATCTAACTAGATAAGGATCTGACACTCGAGAAATTTAGCTAGATTAAACATCCAACACTCAAAACCTAGATATGAGACTAAATGTTGCCACTAGGGAAAGAAACATGGCCTTAGGGATTTCCTAAGGATGTCAAAATAAAGAGACTTGACCTTAGGGATTACCTAAGGGGGTCAAAGATAAAGCACTTGGCCTTAGAGATTACCTAAGGAGATCAAAATAAAGGACATGGTCTCAAGAATTGCCTAAGGGGTCAAAATAAAGGGCATGACCTTAAAGATTACCTTAAAGGGTCATAGCAAAGGACACAACCTTAGGAATTGCTTAAGGGGGTCATAATAAAGGACACGACCTTAGAAATTACTTAAGGGAGTCATAATAAAGGACATAGCCTCAGAAATTACCTAAAAGGGCCATAGTAAAAGATACGGCCTCAAGGATTGCCTAAGGAGGTCAAAATAAAGGACACAACCTTAGGAATTGCCTAATGAGGTAAAAGTAAAGGACACTGTCTTAGGGATTGCCTACTAGAGTCAAGATGAAGGACATGGCCTCAAAAATTGTCTAAGGGGGTTATAATAAAAGAAAAGGCCTCAAAAATTGTCTATAGGGGTCATAACAAAGGACATGGCCTCAGGAATTGTCTAAGGAGGTCATAATAATGGACACAACCTCAGGGATTGCCTAAGGGGGTCATGATAAGGGACATAGCTTCAAGGATTGCTTAAAGGGGTCATGATAACGGACATAGCCTCAGAGATTGCCTAAAAGAGTGACGATAAAGGGCACGACCTCAAGGATTGTCATAATAAAGGACACAAGACAACTGACACTGGATGAGGAAGTCAAAGGAGGATAACCAACACTAGGGGCAAGGAAATCCTAACAAAGTACTAAAAAGATGACTGACACATGGGTGAGGAAGTCTAAGGGGAATAGGAGAGATTTGGGATGATCGGCTCTGACGACCACTCACATTGCAATATGATGCATTTTGCATGGATGCATGCTAGTGGGAATGCAAGAGAATTGGTCTTGACATGCAATGCATGACCATAAACAGTAAGGTTCCTCCATCATTGCCTTCTTTGATTTATGTATCGGGATGGCTCAGGAATTCATCTTACTATCTAGAGTAGACTGACACATGAATGGATGCAATTCATCATAGTCAAGTGCCCTTTTGTCAAGTGTAGCCTACACTCTTCATAGGGATCGTCATTCTATGACACGTAACTTAGTGAGCGGGATGTCTATGATACTCTTGGGTCTCAGGCAAAAGGGGTTGACCTCCTCTCTACTAGCTACGTTGGCTTTGTTATGATCGCAATTTGTCATAATTAAGTACCCTTTCATCGAGTATAGCTTACACTCTTCAAAGGAACCATTGTTCTATGACCCATGAATTAATGGACAAGAAGTCCACTAATCACGCTAGCTAAGTTTCTCCAATTGTGTGTTGGAGATTTTGAGTTGCTTGAAGGTCCAAAAATTATAAACCGACGCTCGCATGTGTGTTTTAACTTATAGAAGCCTCTGGAATTGGTAGAAGTTGGCTTTGAAACTTGCTTAATGATTTCGAGTCTCGCCAACAAAATTTAGCAACTTAAGTCACTGAAAATTGTAAGATGGTGAGGGGCTTGTGTCTAACGTAAAACTTTGACAACTCTGTGTTTTCTGCTCTAGGCATTCTTCTTTTGTATGTCAAACATTGTACTTCTTGCGTTCAACATAGAAAGCATGCCTAGTTGCGTCCAACACTTCAAAGTGACTCTTGCACATCTTCAACAAAACTATTATTCCCTCTAGGGTGCCCCTTGCCTTTAATCTAAAGAAGTATACAGAAGATAGACATAGATTGCATGAAGTAAATTTTGGTGGAAAATAACAAGTCCAACCTCTGCTATGTTGTCTAATAAAAGCTGGTATGCCTAGAAAGGGATTGTCTCTTCTCGAGATCCCAACATCGACTCGTAAACAAATACCAAGTGACCACGGAGTTGCAGGGGTCCTAGATTTTTGCATCATAGTCCTAACTTATTATCAATTACATGAGATGATGTTGGTTGGGTAGATTTTACCCTTTTTATATTTGAGTTTTCTATTTTTTGGATTTTGGAGCTTTCTATTTTTTTTTTTGGGTTTTGGATCTTTTCTATTTTTTTGGATTTTGGACTTTTCTATTTTTGGGCTTTTAGATTTTCTATATTTTTTGGATTTTGGATTTTTTATATTATTTTTTTTGGGTTTTTGTATTTTATTTTTTTTGGTTTTTGTATTTTCTATTTTTTTTGAGATTTTTGAAGTAGGAAAAGAAAACCTTATGGGTGAAAACCTTGACAATTAGATCCCTTGTACATTTTTGAGCTGGAAGATGCTTTTGGCTTGCATCAGTACTGACTGCTCCTAGTCTTAGGTTCTTGTCCCTTGCCTCTAAGTGTGTAGTATAGGGTGTGGAGAAAGGTGGTTTAGTGTCCTATCCTGAAACTTTGGCTAGAGATTTGAAGTTTTTATCCCCTCAGTCCAAAGTTGAATCCTACTACAATTTTAATCCCCAATTTCTTTTAGTTTTGACTTATGGACAGCTTCTTTGTTGTCTTCTTTTCCTTTCTTTTTTATTGGACAGCTTCTTTACTACCTTCTTTTCCTTTCTCTCTTTTTTAGTTTGATGGATAGCTTCTTTGTTGCCTTCTTTTCTTTTCTTTCTTTTCTTTTTTTCGCTATTTTGGCAGGTGTCTATCCATCACTACTCATTGTGATTAATGCTATGATAACACACTTGCTGAGCATCAATTATTTCACCCTTGTTTAAGTATTCAGTCAATAAATATTTATTATTGATAGACCGAATTACTTCTTTAATTTTAGTGCACTCCTTTCTTTTGTGCTTCTAAGTTTAGCCTTAGACACCTACTTAATCACAACTTACTAAAATATACGCTAGGATAACATATCTAACTTGGGGAAGTGTGTGGACTTGTTGTCCATGGACTAAAAGGGAACTCTTGAAGATTTGCCTTCATCTCAATGTTGGACCCTTGATCCTCCTTTTCCACAAAGTATTCGCGAGATGAGGCTAAGGACATGGCTCCTAAGTCTTGGTGAACAGCTAGTTCACAAGCTTGAGTAGTTTATTGGCTCAATATGCATGTCAAGGGTGGTTCTTTTTGAGGTGCAGTGCATTCCAGGGATGTTCAAGCCTAGTGCCATCCTCTCTAGCCAAACAATAGGCATTGCTCGAATATGCCTCAAATACAAAGTATGGCCCGTTCCATTTAGTCTCACTTTCCTAGGATTGTGTGGTAGAGTTTCCTTCTCAATAAGTTTTCACTTTTATTATATGGAAGAAGAGTAGGTTTTATTTTCATATTTTTCACATTCATCGAGACATAAGCAAAGTAAAAAGAAAGGAAAGTTTATTTACAATAATTAGGGGAAAACCTCTAGTGTAGCCTCCATCAGTAGAGACCTCTTTCCTCCATGGTTCACTGATGATGAATTCAACCTAGAGGATCTTGCTCTTGGCTTCCTAACCAGTGTCAAATGCATGGTCCATGCCATGTCCTAAAAGAGGAAGGAAACCTAATGGATGCACATGGTGCTCTGCTTCTTGTATCACAAGCTGCACCAATTGAAGTATTCTTCTGAATTTTGGTTTGTGAGCAGGGTTGACTCTGTTGATGCATGGAATCAATTTCCTAGGCATGTGCTTGTTAAACTTATGAAGGAACCAATTCACTGTAGGGGTAAACTTTTCACTAACTAAAATATCTAGAGGCCTAGGTGGATGGGGCAACAACTTCTTGATGCAAGAAAGTGCAGTAGGCTCCTTTTCTGCCCTAGCTCCATTGGGTCAGTCATTCTTTCATCATCAAGTTTTTGGACAACAACATTTGAGTTGGATGAGGATGGAATTGACATCAACTGATGTTGGTTCTAGCATGGGCATTGGTGTTGACTCTTGCACTTGCTCAGGTACTGGCTCTGGCATTGGCGTGCACTCTAGCATGAGCATTGGCATTGGTTCTCACTTTAGCTCAAGTGCTCGCTCTAGCATGGGCACTGGCTCAAGCACCGGCATTGGCGTTAGTTCTTGCTTCAGTTTCGGTGCTAGCTCTGGCATGGATGCAAGCTCTAGCATGGGCATTGGCGTTGACTCTTGCACTTGCTTGAGTACTGACTCTTGCATGGGCACTTGCTCTGACATGAGCATTAGTGTTGACTTTTCTTTCTTGAAAATATCTTATAGATTTCGACTGCCTTGTAGAAATGGTGCCTTGCTTGAGTGTGTCGAAAGTTGCTGCTTCAATATTGGTTGAGCTTGCTATATTCTTAACACCTATGCAATCACTGGCTCTTGGTGCTGTGCTGGTTGGATTGGAGCTTGCCACCGACAAGGGATAAGCTATGGTTGCCTCCATTGTTGCCTTTTATTGCCATGATAGTTGTTCATTCTTCCTTGAATTCAATTAATGGTGATTTGATTTATGTTATCGATGCCATATTCAAGCAGTTGTGGTTCTTCCATCTTTAATTCATGGATATTCTCCCAAGCTGATGATGTTACCACATATAATGCTGAAATGGATGGGTAGTAGGCATTAACAAGTCTTTTCTTCATTGGTACTGTGGTGTTTGCTATTAAATTTTGGATCATTTGTCTTTCTAGGATTATTAAGTTAGACCTGGAGGCCATGTCTCTCCACCAATTAACATAAGTGAACAAGTCTTCATTAGGCTTTATCATTTCCTTCGCTAAATTGAGGAAGGTCGGCTTTGGATCAATCTTATGCTAGTATTTGAGCAGGAAGCTCTCTCGAAGTTACTCAAAGTTGCTTAATTCTTCCTTTCTCAATGACATGAACCACTCCATGGGCTCTCTTTCTAGAGAATAGAAGAACAGGTGGATAAGAAGTCCTAAGTCATGACAATACAATGCAGACTTCATTTTGAACCTCATAATGTGGCTGTGAGGATTTATGTTTCCAATGAATTTGGGCATCTTTGGATACTTGAACCCTAGAGGTAGTCGAACAAGAGGGAACTTGCTCATATCAAAGGAAGGTGGAGCTTGAGTGTCTACTCCTCGTGCACTGAGTATCTTCCTCATTTCTACCAGATCAGTGGTGCCCATTCGAGCAACTTAAGCATTGGAATTTGTAATCTGAGGGAACCATTGTGGTTGCTCGAAGAGTAGTGGATTGACTCTTTGTCTAACTTCTCCATTTGGAAATGTTGTTGTTGTCTACAAAATAGAGGACTGGTCCTTGTTTTAAACCTACTATTGGGTGCATTACGTTGCCCCTGGTGTCCCATATCTTGCGACGTATTTCCTAGCTGTCCTTGACATAGACATTCAGGGATATGATGTGCAACAGGCCTTCATTGTCCTTCACTTGGGAGGTGTTAACCTTGGTGGGGATTATAAAATTGTTGATTGCGGATCCCTAACGGGATGACATTAGCCTGTGGTGTATTGTCCTTGTTGATGAGAAAGCGATATATTGCTTGATATTGGATAGAGTTTTGGTCCAACTCTTCTCTAGTGGTTGGATGGAATATCCTTATGGCAGGTTCCTCCTTGAGCATGCTAGCTGTATCTGACTGAGTGCTTTTGGATTCAAACATTTAGCTTAGCTTCCCTCTTGATCTGACATTGTAGATATCACATTTTCGCATTTTTGAGAGTTAATTAAGGATGGGAACCTTGAGACATCCTAAATAACAAACTAAGGACTTACAACACATTTTCCAGATTTTCCATGACTTGTTTAAAAACATTACTTGATTTTACTTGATTCAAGGTCGATGGTTGTGGCAACGCTAACGTACTCAAACTGGCGATAGGTTTGAGTACCTTGAACGTTTTCTTAGTGTGAGGTCACTAGTTGTGGCAGAGCTAATACTTTCACTCTACTTAAACTAGTGGTAGGTTTGAGTACCTATAACATTATTTTATGTGAGTTTATTAGTTGTGGCAGACTTAATACTCTCGTTACATTCAAATTATTGGCAATTTTGAGTATTTTTAATGTTAAAATAAAATATTTTTATGATTCCTTGGAATTTTTGATGTTTTTCTGGGTTTTTAACATATCTCTTTGGATTAATATAAAAGATAGGAGGGTCAGTTGCAAAAGACCAGTTGTTGCCTTATTGCCACTATCGACGACTACAAGTCCCATCACTACTTCAATAGGCGACGAGTAAAGTTGACACTAGAAGGACAAGCAATGAGCATCTTGGTACTCTCTCTCAACATATTTTGTCACCCTGGATTTTGTTATAGTATATGGGACTCTTATAAAATATTATCATGTTTTTCCCATAATTATTATAATTTCTATAATTTTTCTAGCACTTAAATGACTATGGAATATCATATAAATGTTTATAAATAATAATTAATTCAGGAAAATTCTAGAAATATTGGTGACGTCAAAATAAAAATTATTTATCTTTATGAAAAAAGAAATTTTTGTGTTGGTTATTATATTTTTAAATGTTATAACCACATTTAATTCAAATAATAATTAAAAATAAAGATAAAATCTCAAAGATCCCAAGTGATAAATCATGGCTATGGTAGAGATACCCATAATAATTAATTGGCTTCATCTATTCAATTTCAAAAGATATTATCTAAAATAAATCTACTTGAATAGTTAATAATTGATTAAATTTTAAAATATCATCTAACTATCTTTCAATTACGAAAATCCTAGAAAGGGTAGAGCTAGTTGTGATTTGTTGCTAGATATATGATGAAATATTTTTGGGATCTTAATTTCGAAAATTTTGCCTTTTTGGTTGCTCGATGTCTATATGAGCAATGACTAGCTGACATGGAATATATTATTACCTTTTAAATCATTTTCCTCCGCATTACACCAAAAATAGAATATCCACTCTAGTTGCCTGTTCATACGGCGACGAGTTGGATCCTATCTCCGATCACATGGGTGATGAGAATAAACATCAATTTTTAATTTTAAGAGATTTAATCCTAGCCCTTGGATGTATGTGTCCACTTGTCCTTGGAAGAGATCTGGTGCCCTAGCTCTCTATAAATTGACCCCTAGGTCAAGAGCTTAAGGGGGAGGTATTTTGGAAACCCTAGGAGAGTTGGGAGAAAACCCTAAAGGAGCCTTCTGAGAGAAAGAGAGCTCGGGTTTTAGAGAAAGAGGGAGAGACTCTGAGAGAGCCATAGCCCCTTCACTCTGTCAAATCCCCAGGAAATAACCTAGATCCATAGAGATCATGTAAAACCAAAGCTAAACGCAGCTCTAAAGCTTCGTTTGTCTCTGCTTCCTCAACCCCATGCCACGAGCACGAGAGTGATGGGAGTATCATTCTCAAACCATTTTTTTTACATATTCATTGCATTCCTAGATAGGCCCATTGCATATGCATACAGGGACCACCCCTCGGTTAGTATTTATTACATTTGTTTATGTTATTCATCCTTTTTATAACGTTATTTACTACACTTAGACTAATCTAGATCTATTTTTCTTGTTTTGAAGGGAATGAGTATGTCACATAGCACAAAGATATCGTTGGATGACACCCTACGTCGATCCAGTGAACCAAGAACCCACACCCACAAATCCAACCACATCTCCCGTTGTAACACCCCAGTGCTACACAACAGCATGAGAACTACCCAAGCTTAATTAAAAGCAACTAAGCAGCAATATTAAACAAATAAAGCTAACTACCCAGACCTGTGTGCGGCAAACATGGCTCGAACGGATGCACCAGACTAGAACTGCTCCAAC
>JAMKQA010012017.1:0-21561 GCA_024699735.1 Posidonia australis
TACTCTAGGATGCAAGGAAGAGCTCCAGAACACAAATATTGGTTGTTGGGTGGAAGGAGGAACTCTTGCAAAAAGCTTGCTCAGTGCAGATCTGTTTCTTAGATTTCAGCACCAGAATTCTCTCCCAACAAAGGTGTCCTGGAATGGCTGCTATGGGGGTCCTTTTATAGGGATCTATGGATGGGTAACTCAAGAGAAATTAAGGGCCTTGCAAACGAAAAGCCTCGAATATTCGTTGGCACATTCGTTTGCAAGGGTAACAGCCCGGAAGATGGAAGGTCAGCAGCCGCAGCTGGGCATCGGATTGGTGAGCTAGTGAAGTGTGCCTGCTTGGTGTGCCTATTTGGTGCGCCTGCTTGGCGCACCAACTTGGTGCGCCAAACCAGCTCACAAATTTTGCAAATTGGGCTTCTGGCTTGCTAATAGATTTGGGGCTTGATTTAAGGGCTAATTACATCCAATTCAACATGAGGATACTCATCTCCAGATTACCTCAAAATCGAGGTGTCTACACCTGCATACCCACTAGCCTCTAGTTACTGTTCTGAGAGGGGACCCACACTCAGATCCTCCTTCTCTCACTTTGACTGCTTCTTCTTCCCTCTGTGCGTCCCGATTTAAGAATCATAGAGGATCCTTGTCCCCTCTTCTGAGACAGTGGCAGACATAAGTCGGTCTAGGGCCCGTCATTGATTCAACTATGGTGACTACCACGCTGGTCTCAGAAGTTCTGCCAGCTGCACCCTATCTCTCAGGACCTCCTGCTTCAGGATATCAATCAGTTGCGGTATCATCTACTTTAGGGGCCTTTTCTGTTCCGCTCTTGCCTTCTGACCTATCTTTTGGTAGGTCTTCGGCTAGACAGGCTCAGTACCTGAGAGCTTTGGCCTGAGGGTTAAAGCTCATGGCCCTTTTTCTTGATCATGTTGAGAGTCCTCCTCTTTCGACCTCTAAGGTGCCAATGCTGACCACTATAGCATTGTAGGATCACCCCACTACATTATCGTTGATACCATCGCCCAAGCATCACACTGCTCCGACAATGGGAGCGTTATCTCTGTCTCCTACACCACAATTGCATTGGTCACAGCAAACATCACAGTCATTTGGAAATCAACTCGTTAGTTGTGTGAGAGTACAACATTTTTTGAGTTCGTCAATCGGAGCTGTACCGGTGTCGCAGCTGTTGCTCTCGCGCTCAACACCACACACAACACAGCATATTCAGAATTCACCTCAGCATCAAGGTCAGGTCCCAACATGTAGGTCGTCACTGCACACTAGGTGCACACCTCCCACTATCAAGCCAGTGCATCCCGTCACATCGGCTCAACATGGACTGCAACCTAAGAAGACACAAGGACTACACTCCACTCAGTGGGTCGCTCTGTGTTGTTTTTCCTCGTGTTGTGTCACTTTTGAGACTCTTGGATCCACATCCCCCACCAACTCCACTCCCACAATGGTACGACGGGAACGTATACTACGATTATCATCGAGCCCCACGGCATTTGACTGATATTTGTCACACTCTGCGGGATGTCGTTCAGACGATGATCGATAGTGGGACTATTGTTGTTGACACGGGAGGTGCAGCACCAACGTCCATATCTCCATTCTCACCAGCATTTTGGTCAGTACACACCACATACACACACTCCACCGTTGAACCAGTGCGTCACGTGACACCTGTTTGAAAAGAACTACAACCTAAGGAGAGGCACGATCGTCTCATTGAAAGTGACTTCACTCCGCTTAGTAGGCCACTGAGTGCCCTTTTCTCTCAGATTGTGTAACTTTTGCGACTCCAAGATCCTCGTCTGCCACCAAACCCACACTCGAGGTGGTATGACACCGATGCGCATTGCGATTATCATCGAGCCTCTGGACACTCGACTGATAATTGCCACACTCTTCGGGATGTTGTTCAGAGCTTGGTCAACAAAGGAGCTATTGTCGTCAGTGCATAGGAAGCAGCCCACACATACGCTTGCACACACACGTGCACACCCTAGAATAGCCGACCTTACCGTGTTTGAGCCTGCAAGCTCTGAGGATACTGGAACCTCAAGGGTATTCCCCTCTCTCCCAGTTTCTACCAGGGAATCCATTGGGGCTCTTTTTCCCTAGCTTGTACTCTCCCTCCTTCTGTTTGGCAGCACAAGTGTATGCCGCTATTGTTCTTTTTCCCTTTTTGCCTTGTTTGTCCTCTCTTCTTTTCTCAGTTCTTTCCGGCGACACTCATGTGTGCCACTCTTGTTCTTGTCCCTTTGCGGGGTCTGACCTGAAGTTTGCCAGTTTAACATACATATATCTAAGCCAGCACGTGCAAATACCCTAGATCATGTGGGAGACAGCCATCACAGCAGATGTCAACTCCAACAGAGATATAGTCCTAATGACACCAGCAGATTCAACATTCACATGGATAGTCTCAGTTCCAATAATGGTTTGATGGCCTCAATTACACCCACTTTTATTCTTGTTTCAGTGGCACTACTAGGAGTTACTATGATCCCCTGTGGTATCGGTAGAATAGCAATGACAAAGACTGGAGTTGTATCTTTTCTCCTTGTTCTCCTTTGATTTCTTTCTGCAACATCGTATATCAATACACAAAAAAGTAGAAAAGCACAAAAGATAAAGAAAGAAAAGGAAAAAAACAGAAAACAGAAAAACATCAGGAACAATTAAGAAGGGTAGTTTGCTTGTTAATAACATTCTTCCCAATGATCAAAATCGGAAAAACTTGCCAATGTCTGAATGCATTATCCTTCCTCAATTGTCACTACTTAGACGACCAAGTTAGCAAGGGTGCGACCGAGCATCAAAGCCAACGAAATGTCCAAGCTCCGTAAGGATCTTGCACCTCCAAGAGGGAGATAAAATGATAGGGGTGACTGAGAGTGTGAGCCAGAAAAGAAAACATATATTCATAAGGGCATAAAAGAATAGAGAAGACCGAAGGTGAAGAGAGACGTCAGCCCAAGAGTGAGAGGCATGCGTTGTAGCTCTACCCTTACCATTCCTTGGAGAGGAGTTGGAGTATGCGCTCAGTAAAAACACACCTTTGAGGGCTGACCCACCATCTTGCAATAAAGGCCTCCTGGATAGATCGGGCGCTTATTACCTCCAAGACAAGGTTAGAGTGCAACATTTATAAGGGAGTAATAAACAAAAACAATGATATTGAAAGGAAGAAAGCAGGTGCAGGACATTAAAGAGTTTGGCATGGAGCCAATTCTATCGCAATACCTTACAGTGAGTTCGAGTGCCACTATTAACAAGCGAGAGCCACCTAACGACTTGCAAGTCTTTGTAGTGGCAATAGAGTCGAAGGAGTCATCCTTCCCTAACAGGCATGCAGCTTTCCCAGCCTAACTAAGGGCATACAAACAACTAAACTAGACAAGCAAACGTTCCAGGTAATTAACTCATTGAACAAACAAAGCAACAAATACAAATAACAAGCAACTGAAATCACAAGGCATGCAATTCTTGATCAATCAAAATTCACTCTTAAATAACTAAATTGCTCACAATAATAGAGTCCACAACAATAATAATGATCATCATAGCCTTGCTTGGATGAATCATTTTGTTTCCATATAGACTTGTTCAATAGGACTTGTGCTAAGTGCTTTTAGCCAAGGACATTTCAGCTCCTCAGTAGCCAATGTGCATATACAGTGAGGACACCAATTAGTGTACGAGCTACACATACCTACGGAATCAGTAGTGTGACAACAATTCCTCCGCAATAGTTTAGGTGTGGTAAACACTATTTGGGGAACACTGGGTGGTAAAAAAGCCGAGTACATTTTTTGCAGCCAGAAGACAATGGCACAGTGAGTAGCAAAATAGAGAATGGCTAGCCTAGGAAAGATTACAATTTCACGTTACTTCATGCCATCAGAGCATAGCTCAGGACAGGGGATGACTATACATGCCTCCAGTCAATGAACGAATGTGTCTCTGGCCTCAACCAAAATCAGCCACGACCACTTCAGTGATTGGAAGTACGCCTACAGTCACAGCCTAATCTTCAAGTCTTTACATCCTCCAATGGTGCCCAACACTTCCCGACGTAGTTTGGCTCAATGCTAGAGGCATCATTTTTGCCATGTTATCTCCTAATCTGACATTTGGGCATCATACACTTTTTATGCTAGGGGCATGTTGGCTGCTCTAACTGGGCTCACACAATCTGTTACTTGGTTCATCAAGGGAAAGACAACTAGTCTCTGAGCGGAACCTACATCTCAAATGATTAGCGGAGACAACAACATGGCTGTGGACTCTACACAACAATCCAAAATTTGGCAAATACAATCAGGAGAATATCCTACATTAGCGTGGCCAAATACAGAGCTATAAAAACACCACGGTTGAGCAGAACGCACCCCAAATATTCTAGTCAGAGGCAAACTACAATCCCAATCAAAGGCCTTTATTGAGTTACCACAATTCCATCTGTCTTCCAAGTAGAATATAGGAAAGCAGTTCGTTGCACATACTTCAAGTCACTTGATGAATGGATCACTTGCTTCGACTAGTGATGGTCTCAAGTACTCCAATGGTTCATGGAACATCTGCAGTTACAGCTTGGCTTCCAAGACCCCATACCCTAAAGTGATGTCCAGCTAGTCCAATACCTGGGGCAGGTTAGCTGCTCTTTGGTCAAAAGTCGCATACAAAAGACAAGCTACAGTGTAACTGAGCTAGAGTCTTTGACCTGGGGCATGTTAGCTGCTCTTTGATTGATGGTCACATATCAGTTGTCTAACAGAACGTCAACCAGAGTCTTTGACCAGGGGCATGTTAGTTGTTCTTTTGTCAAAAGGCATAGACAAAGCACAAGCTACAGTGTAACTGAGCGAGAGCCTTTGACCAATGGCATGTCAGCTTCTCTGCGATTGAAAGTCGTGTTTCAAGCACCAAACAGAACATCCACTTACTATGTAACTGAGCCAAAGCCTTCGACCTAGGGCATGTAAGCCTTATTGTGGAAAGAAGGACTATTTTGAGAATGCGTGGTACAAATTATCTTCCAAATGATGGTCAGTGCACCTTCTTATAGAGAAGTGGCAATCATCATATAACGGCTCCAACAAAATGGCAACTATAGTAGGGCCCTACGCTGTTTCAACTAACATCTCCCACAACACCGATGATCCAGGGTCCACTGATACTTGAATGAGATCCCATTAGCAAATCCTTTTTTCTACACAGATGGTCAGGCCCTCTTGCCTCTGAATTTCGACCCTGACGGACGGATTCAAGGCACCTCCTTCGCCTTTGAATTCCGATCCTGATGAATGGAATCATGACCTCCCAATTCCATTTGTCTAGGCTACTACCGGGCGGAGTCCAGATGCTCCCATCCATGGTTCGGTCCATCAGGACGAATCAGTGATAGGCCCTAGACCGACTTGTGTTCACCGCTATCTTGAAAGAGGAGAAAAGGATCCTCCATGATTCCTAAATTGGTACGCATAGAGGGAAGTCAAAGTGAGAGATGGAGGATCAAAATGTGGGTCCCTCTTCAGAATAGTAACCGGAGGCTTGTGGTTCTGTAGGGCCATGGCTACAACAAGCGAAATAAAAGGAGCTACGGAAAATGACAAACGCACGAGCTCTAAGATGAACTACTGTCAAAACGTGACTAGTAGCTCAAAGAAGGCAAGAGAAAACAACCATGGGATGTCGCCCGCGACGGAGACACCTGAGTTCCTAGTTGAGGACCTTGCAACAAGCTACCTGGGAAAACAGGCAAGGGAAACAAGTATCAAAACCTAGACAACGACACAAAGACAAATGCAAGTTATTAATGTGGCATGCCATGACACACAATGCAGATGAATGTCCTAAAGTGCACTCTCTCACCATGCATGTCCCAAATGGGGTTGACCATAGAGGACATAATCATGGGTTTGGGTTTTGACTCTCGACAGAAAAGTTGGTTCCCGTTCTAAATCCTAGCGAAAGCATAGGAAGTGAACAGGTGGTGCGTTGGTAGCCTCGTTTCCTACAATAGCATGGAGCTGTACCCCTTACTAGCACAGACACGACCCCAGACAAGGGGGGACAAACTAGCAACACGCCCTACGCCAAAGCTATTGAACAAGCAAGTAGGATTGTCCTTCCCGAACTATGGGTTGACTCAGAAGAGATGATGCATGCTTTCTAAAATGATCATTCATGCAATATGTTTTTGCGTTTTATTAAACCATGGGGAATTGTGAGCATTTGTCTCTAGTTATGCCTTATTATTTGTTCATCTGAGTTTGTGTTTTTTATTTTAACCAGATAGGGAGGCAAACATGTCTCTACTCTCCTAATCATGGCAAGTTCAAATAAAATGAAAAAAAAAGCACACAATCACAGCATCCAGAAAGTCAAACAACTAGCAAAAGGCATGAATAGGGCTTGTGCTGGTGTATTGCTCACAAGTAGGTGAATGAAAGCAAGTATCGACGAACAAACCATGAATTAAGTCATGTGCATGTGCGGTGGCATAGCAATAGTGTAAAGAAGGTAAAAAAAAGGCATGCTCAGTCAAATATGCAAACAAAACAAGCAAACAAAACATGAAGTAAACAGACCAAAGACAAGTAAGGAAACCAGAATGAAAGCTAGAATCTGGTTATCCCCAGCGGAGTCGCCAGATCCTATGACCGTGTCGGTGGAATCCTGCACGGCTCTCCTCTATCGGGTGCGTGGAAGCACACGAGGAGTCCCAATACGGTCACGGCGAAGATGGTGAATCCGGAGAAGAAGACTAGACTCGGAAACAGCAAAGGAAGATTAGAAAGGATAAGGAAGGAGTCGCCACCTAGTCTTTTAATGAAAAGACGAGGAAAACCAAACACACAAGTAAACCAAGAAGCGAACAAGACACAGAAGACATGTGTGCTCTGTGCCTAATGGATATAATGCACAAATGAATACTGGTCATGGAAAAGGTAATGATTCTGATTATGCATGGGGAAGGGGTTAGGCACCCTTATGCACTCGAGAAACTCGGTCATTCTATGTTTCTTACTTGCCATTAGTCTAATGGGTGTGTGCTTTCCTATTCTGAATGCTCATACTTAAAATGACTAGAAATCATGCCAAATCAAAGAGAAGAAATGAAATAAAGGGAAAAAGTTAATCCAAGGGACAAATGTAGGCATTGAGAATGCCATTTTACTGTACGCCCATGGGCGATGAGGAAAATCGAAAAAACACTTGGAATGCGTCTTGCAAATCAGCGGAAATTTGGATAAATATGAGAAAATCAAATTGGGGAAAATAATACGCATTCAGGACAATGTTGGCTCTATTAAGCCTGTTAATATATGCCCTCGGGCAATGGAAAGCCAAATCAAATCTAAAAAACGCGAGAATCGGGAAAAATCCGAGAGATGATGAGAAAACCAAGCTTGAAAAGTGCTAGGAACAAGTGCAATATGTAAGGAAGTAAATGCAAGAATACTTCCATGAAAAGATGCGACAAAATATGCAAAATGCATGTAGAGTGTAAAAATGTGAATTCTAGGGGCCTATGTGCGAAAAACCCAAATTTTGAATGAAAACTGAGTTTTCTGAAGCTAAATCATCAAAAATACATTGAAAAACACATTTCATGCAATTTTGAAGAAATCTAGGGTCAAATGTGCGAAACAGTGCATTTCTAGCAAAATTAAAGGTTCCTAGGGGTTAAAATGCAATTATGGCATCAAAAATAGCATTTAATGCTATTCTATGGAAATTCAGGGTAAAATATGCAAGAGAAAGAGTCCATGATTGAAAACAGGAAGTTGTAGGGATAATTTAGTAATTTTACCCTAGAAAACATGGATTCAATGTAAAATCAATAAAGTTCAGGGGTTAAATAGAATTTAAACCACAGCTGTGCAGATATTTGAATTGTCATGGTTCACCTTACAATTTTAACAGAGAAATATGCATTGAGAATGATTTTAATGAAGATCAGGGGTCCAAATGCAATTTGAACAGGAAATATGCATTCAGAATGATTTTCATGAAACTTAGGGGTTTTTGCCTACTTTTTAAGCCTGGAAAACAACAATATTAAGGAAGCTTAGGGGGCACATTGCAATATTTTCATTTTAAACATTATTCAAATGATTTAATGAAAAATGTTCAGGGACCTAACTGTAAGAGAAAGGACCTACTCGTAGGAACAGAAGGACCTAAATGCAATAAATCAAATGTTCCAGAAATTAATTCAAAGAAAACTTATCTTTATCTTTAAAAAGAAAAAGAAACGGCAGCCGTCGGCGACAGACCTCCGCCATTGACAACCGCCAGAGGGACACACAGAGGCTATCCCATGGCCTGATCTAGGATCAGACCCCACGGGAAGCAAGAAGAGATGGAAGGGAAGAGATTCAAATGTTTGGATCGAAGGCTCGACGGTCAGAGGAGGTTGCCTGCCTCCCTTGCTGTCGCGACACTTCGGTGAAGTGTCGGAGAAGAAAAGGCCTACTGAAGGGCTGCGGCACACGTCTATGAGCTCCTGGAGGTTGCGGGACATCAAGAGGAGCATTCCCTTACTTCCAGAAGTGAGAATGGGACACTTCCCCCATCCTCGAACCAAACTCGCCGTCGATGCGATCCTTCTTCGGTGAGCTCGACTGCGGTGGCTGTCCAAGGCACGTGACCTGAATCTGAAGACTATGGAGCACTGCTGGCATAATGTGGAACGATCCTGGATGCTCGGAGAGGCACGACAAGCTTGGAGGCATGCGTCCCGTCACTAGCTTCTGTCGTCTTCCCCAGCGACGGCAAGTTAGTGCGACTTCGGCGATCTTCTGGTGGAGGCTTTTGTAGTGGCTGGACTGGGAATTTGAGGGGTGGAGAAGCATGAGAGATGTCAAGGGAGGAGAATCCAAGGTCCTACGACCAGAAAAAAGCCCTGGACTAGCACCCACACCTAGGCCACCAGAAAACAACTTCGGCGAGGCCTAGGGGCTGATTCCTACCAAAGGAAGCCTCTTATCTTGTTGGAATCGATCAAGGAAGACAAAAGGGGGATTATGAACTATAATTGAAACTAAATGAGGCTATGGAGGGCATACCTGGTCTGGGACTGTGCTCTGCCTTCGTAGCTCACCGAAAGTGGCTGAGGGCTTTAGTTCCTCGCCTCCACGAACCTCCTCTCTCTCGCTCTCTTCTTCCCCTTCTCTCTCGTTCTCCTCTTTCTTCTTTTTCTTTCTCTTCTTCCCTCTCACAATTCACACTATTGCCCCTTTTATAGGTGAAGCTTCGGCGACACCATGTACCAACCCATAACAACACATAATAGAATCCTAACAACCACGCCAAATCCATAACAAACTAGCATATTGTAACCACCATGCTATCCCCCACACACCCTCCTTGCTGCCTGCCATCGCCGGCATTGATTGACGGTCGTCCAAGCTCGTGAGAAAGAATCCGGTGGCACTGGTTCGTGGAGGGCTCGAGACTGGCTACTACTGGGCATCGTGGTGAGACGGCCTGAAGGAGATTAGAATGGAGAAATGATGGGTTGTGGCTAGATCATGGAAGAATGGCTGGTTAATTTTGAAGAAGAAGAAGAAGAAGAATAAATGTGTTGAAGAAATGGGTTGATGAAATGGCTGGTTCATGGCCTAAGTTGGCTTGCTTGAGCTTTGGTTGATTTAATGGCTTTCATGGGCTTTGGTGAACTTAACGGGCCTTCATGGGCTTTGCTGAGCTTAAAGGGCCTTCGTGGGCTTTGGTGAACATAACGGGCCTTCATGGGATTTGGTGGATTTTAATGGGCTTTCATGGGCTATGGTGGATTTGAATGGGCTTTGGTGAACTTAACGGGCCTTCATCGGCTTTGGTGGATTTTAATGGGCTTTGCAGAAGTCTAGTGCGGCTGCATGGTGCGCCTGTCTGGTGCACCCGACAGGTGCACCTATCTGGTGCGCCAGATAGGTGCGCCTGTCTTGCCCCGGATCACGGCTCAGACCATTTGTTGTTGGATTTGGTGTTTTGTGGCTTTGGGACTAAACAAGGGTTTGAATTCATTTATGATGAAAAGACCAGCAACCACAACTCCATCCTGCAAACCTGCAAAATTGGGGTGTCTATAGTGACAGTTCGTAGGGAAAGGCAACAAACTTGTCAACTAAGATGTAGCTTATTACAATTCATACGGTAAGGCATTAAACATGTCAAATCGGGATATAGCTGGTGATAGTTTGCTGGGCAAGGCATTGAGCTTGTCAATCAGGATGTGGCCAATGACAGCATGAAAGGCAGAGTCGCGAGCTTTTCATTTGGGATGTATCCAATGATTGCTCGGGAGGTAGAGGAGTGAGCTTGTCATTTGGGATGTGGTAGGTGATAGCTCAGGAGACAGAGCAACAAACTTATCATCTGTGATGCAGTTAGTGATAGCTTGAGAGGCAAAGGAAAGAGCCTGGGAGATAGAGAAGCAAATTTATCAATCGAGATGGGGCCAGTGACAGCTCAAGAGGCAAAGGAGATAGCTTATCATCCAAAATGTAGCCAATGACACCCTAGGAGGTAGATGAGTAAGGTTATCAATTGAGATGTGGCCAATGATAGCTTGGGAGACAAAAGAGCAAGCTTATCATCTAGGATGCATTTGGTGACAATTCGAATGGTAAAGGACCAAGCTTGTCAACCGAGATGCGGCCGGTGATACTTTGAGAAGTAGAGGAGTGAGCATATCATCTAGGATGTAGCTTGTGGCAGCTCAAGAGGCATAGGAGAAAACTTATCAACTAGGATGTGGCTTGCAATAGCTCAGGAGGAAGAAGAGCGAGCTTATCATCAAAGATGCAGCTGGTGAACACTTGGGAGGTAGAGGAGCAAGCTTATCAACTAGGACGTGGCTAGTGAAAGCTTGCAAGGCAAGGCAGTGAAATTATCGATCGGGATGTGGCTAGTGACAGTGATAGTTCACAGGATGTAGCCAGTGATAGTTTGAAGGGGAAGGCAACAAACTTGTCAAGTGGGATGCAAATGGTTACAGTTTATAGGGCAAGGCAACAAACTTATCAACCAGGATGTAGCCAGTGATAGTTCAAAGGGCAAGGCAATGAACTTGTCAACTGAGATGCAGTAGGTGATAGTTCACAAGGCATGGGAATGAACTTATAAATTAGGATGCAGCTGGTGACAATTCAGGAAGTAAAGGAGTGAGCTTGCCAATCGGCATGCAACCAGTGATAGTTCGTAGGTCAAGACAACGATCTTGTAAATTAGGAAGTAGTCGATGATAGTTCACAAGGCAAGGCAATGAACTTTTCAATCAAGCCACAATCGGTGACAGTTTGCCACTAAAACGGGAATAAAATAGAATACCAAGTTGAAAATATGGTAGAGGTCTGAAAAAAATCTCAAATAGCTTAACGGTGTCATCCAAACAATTTGACGGTGTCACTTTGATAGTTGGAGATATCAGCCCGAATACAAAAATGCAAGATGATACTAAAGGATAGTTGACATGCCCATGGTATCAAAAGGAAGATACGAAAAGGCAGTTAACATGTCTTTAGTATTACGGCGAATGATACCAAAAGGTAGCTAAAATGCCCCCTAGATGGAGAAAATGAGACCATAAGATAGCTAACATGGCCCTAGTATCAAGATGCAGATGGGCCAGCTTCATGGGGGACAAGAGACATAGATACAGATGTAGGGGGACCAAAAAGAATTGTTTAGTGGACAGAGTTTGCAAAGGGTAGAATCGTTTTGTAGGTACACCTCTGGCTGTTGCATTCGTGGAATCTAATGCTGGCTGAGGCATAGGATGATGCTTGCTATCGATGCTTTGTCTATGAAGTCATGCATGTTCGACTATTATTGAGGGTTATGCTTGGAAGTTGGTAATGAACTTGATGGGCCTAGGCCTTCTTAGAATATTGTAGTCTTCCCTTGATATATGTGCCTAAATTCTGCACTACTATGTTGCTTGGCCAACTACTTCACTCTTGCTTTCTGTGTTTGACTATGCTATTGTCATGTGTTCCCATTGATGTTTGTAGAGTTTATCATGCTAAGGGAAGACTATTGCCATGCTACTAATTCTGCAAAATTTGAATGGTCCCTTATCTCAAAAGGCAACTGATATACCCCTGGTAGGCAGTAATGGACATGGTAATATTATTGTTGTCAACCCCTACTAGCTAATGTCTTGATGTGTATGTTGACCAGGAAGCATTTGTCATGCCTTGGATTGAATGCTCAGTGGGAATCTTCAAGGCGATGCATAAGCAAGCAAAAGAGTTCTAAGCATAAGTGAGCTAATTTATTATGGGTGGTTTTTATTATTTCCCTCAGTTATATTGGAAAGCTTCATGTCTACTGAAAAGGAGGACACCATCGACACAATACACCCTTTGGGTGGCCTCCTTTTGGTGGATGGTGACGTTCAAGTTCTTATTATTGGTGGGTTGTGAATGGCTCCATGTTAAACACTTTAGGGCCCTACCCCTACTATTTATGTGGCTATTGATATTTCTTTTGCATCCTCATGGACGCATGGGTTTGCATTAACCCTATCTTGGATGTAATAGGCACCTTGTTTGGGTAGGACAGCTTTTGCTACGAGGAAGGGGTGGCTAGTCCCTTTAGATATGTGGGCTTCTCAAGCACATGCTTCAACTTTGTGGATGCTGGCTTGGGGGTGGTCAATGTAAATGTCGTCATGTCCACTCAATTTAACACCTTTAGCCATGATTGCCACTTGTCATTTGCTTTCACCGGTTGACAAGACACCTTGTTTGAGTTATTGCAGTGGATGTGATGGATTTGGGTTCTCGGTTCAATAGATCAACGACCAAATGTCATCCAGCGACTCCCACATGCTATGTAGTAACCTTCCCTTCAAAACAAACAAAATGAAAAAAGAAAATCTAGATTAGTTCTAGGTGTAGTAATCAATGTTAGAAAAAAATATAAACAACATGAACAAATAAATCTATTACTAACAGGGGGTTGTCCCCACATGCATATGTCATGAACTATATTATGTCATGCAATGGATTATATGAAAGAAAAATTGAAATAATTGGAAAATAGTACTCCCTTCACCCTCATACGCTTTGGAGTGGATGCTATGGATGGAGCACTGGAGGTGAGCATAGGCTTGGATTGAAAGGATCTTCATGGATCTAGGTTTCTAACATGATTTCAGTAGGGCTTCGCTTGGAATTGTTCTCTATAGGCCACCTTTCTCTAAATTTAAAAAGCCTCCCAGAACTCCTGGTCTAGGGGTCAATTTATAGGCACGAGGACGTCATATCTCATCATAAACGATTTAAGAAAATATCTAGATATTGAATCTACTCGGAAATTCGAAAAATGGATATTTAAGACTCGTCACCGGTGGGAGCAGTGACATACTTAGATATGTCGCCATAGGGCTCGACAACAGCCTAGAAAGTTCTATTTTTTGGTGCGGAAAAATAGATAAAAATCATCTTTTACAAACTAGTTGCCACTCTTTGTGGCAACGAACTCCAAATATCTCCATATTTAAAATAAAAATCCAAAATTGATTCAACAAATATCTAGGAACTATAAACGACTAGTTTTGAGTTTCTCAAACTCTCTCAAAATCGCTAGAATATTCTGAAATTATTTGAATTCAAATTCATATTTTAAATCCAAATTCAAAATCAAATTTAAAAGATAAAATCCCAATAGTCACGAGAATATATTTATAACATATTCCAATCTCGTAACTAAATAAATATTTGGAAATTAAGCACATGTTGAAATTATCTTTTTAAATTATAAATAATTCTAGCATTTGAAAAGTCATAGTTAATATCATATCTTGTCATAAATCATGATAAAAAATTATTGATATTAATCTTGACATCACCCATTTTTCTAAATTTTTTCGGAATTATCTGGCATTGATAGAGATTTTTATGATATTCCATGATAAATAAATACTTAGAAAATCCTAGAAATTATAATAATCATAGGAAAAATCATGATAATACTTATAAATATCGTATATATTATATTAAAACCCAGGATGTCAAATTATCTTGAGAAAGAATTCCAAGATTCTAGTCGACTATTGGTGTGGCGACGACTTTAGTTGCTTGTACCTGTGACAACTAATCTAGTTGCTTGTACTTGTGCCAACGAGACTAGTCACCTGTACTTGTGGCAACATCCTGGTCTTTTTACATTTTACCCCTATGTTTTATGTTAGATCCATAGAAACTCCTTGAAAGTCTGGAAAATACTCAAAAATCACAAGAAATCATAAAAACACCTCTAAGTTCAAAGTACTCTAATCTACCACCAACATGATTAAAATGAGAGTGCTTTCACAGCTAGCGACTCACAGCAAAATATTCGAGGGACTAAAGCCAACCACTAGCTTTAACAAGTTAGCTCTGCCACAACCAACAACCCTAAACCAAGTAAAATAATTTTTTTTTTAAAGGAAAACATGAAATATTTGGAAAGTAGAGTAGAAGATCCCTAGCATCGTGATCTAGGGCACCTCAAATGTTCTTATCCTAGATGATTCTGGGAAATAAAAAAATGGGATATCTACAGACTCCTCTCCATGGTATCGTGCAGATAGGGCTACTCCACACTCTCCTCTCTCTAGAGTTGACTTCTGTCTATGCCTATGCCTTCTATCTTCGTTGTTTCTTTTATGCCTCTGTGCATATTCATTTTCTTTTTGCCTCACTTGCTCAGTCGCTCATAGCAATTTTTTTTCCCACTTGGAGGTGTAGGGCCCTTTGTTGAATTTGGACCCTTCATCTTGCTCTCAGTGGTTAATGGCTCTCTCACTCGCCTATTTGTCTAGGTAGTGTCAAGTAAGGGGGAACAATCCTCTCCAAAGGTAGCCTTTTACGATTTTTGTCATTAGGCAAATGTTGCCATTTGTTTTTGGGCAATAACAATTTTATTTATTTAAAATGCAAGAGTACAAATTGATGATACACCTCAGATGAAGATATGGGCCCAATAGTCACCAGTCCTATTAGTTGGAAAAAACTCCTCTCCAAAACCCATGCCCTTGGGAAAAAGAAGAGGAGAACTAACATGTACTCTTCCTAGTTTGCAAATGATGGCATGTAGATATTATGATTTTATGTTTTTTAAATTTTTTTGTGTTTTCTGATTTTCTATTTTTTTTTATTTTTTTTGAAATTTTTGATTGATGAAGGAAAAATAAACATTAAGGAAAAATAAAAAATAGGATACGATGTTGGTCCTTGTCATTAGCTGTCTATTACTACTAATGGTGTCAAAGGGACTACTAATTATTCTAGTAGTGTAGATGAGGTTGCTAAGATGGCTGGGACTAGTGGTGGGTTTGCTGGGACTAATGTTGATAAGGATGAAACTACTGGCAGTTGTGTGATTACAAGAATCATTGGGGTTGACGATGATAATGCTGAGACTATTGAGATTGATGGGATTGTGGGTGATATTGTTGATGATGTTGCTGAGACTGTTGGGGGGTGTTGATGAGACTACTAGTGATACTACTGATGGTATTGACATTGCCTAGTTTACTGCTGATCTATGCCTCTTGTTTGGGTGTAGGGTGCTTGCACTCGTAAAGTCGGGTTGATGAACAACAAGCAAGCAAGCTCTAGGCTAACTGCTTGCTACAAGATGGATAGAGAAGTGGTGCACATTGGCCAAGCACAAAACTAATCCATGTGAATGGTAGATTTTGCTCCCTCAAGAACCACTAGTCACAGTTGGGGAGAGGCTGGAGAGGATACCACACTGACGATATTAGAAGGATCCACTAGGCATGTGTTGGAATCAATAAGGACATGAGTGATGAGATAGACCCCAAAGGTCCCAACATCTTTAGAGCTTGCAAGCTCTGGTAGGGGTTGGCTAGCTATACTAGGGTATGCTGGTGTTGGCATTGGTGCTTGTGTAGGTACTACCTCGTACGTGTTGATGACAATGACTCCATTGTTAATCAAATCTTGAATGACATCCTAGAGAGTGAGGCAATTATCAGTCAAGTGTTCCATGGCTTGACTATATTCATAATACAAACTTGTATCATACCACCATGAGAGTGGGTTCAGTGGTAGAAGAGGTTTCAGGAGTCTCAGAAGTGAAGCAACTTTAGGGAAGACAACACTTAGTAACTTAACTAGTAGAGTGAAGTCACACTCAGTGCGACAAGATCGTCTTTGCCTTCGCTATTGTCACTACAGAGCTGGTGCGACGTGATGTACTAGATTGACGATGGTGGTGACCTGTAGGGTGGGTAGAATACTAGGTGTAGATGCTAATTGAGTCTAGCTTGGTTGATTTACCACATTGGTAGGCATTGTAGGACATTCAATGTATGCAATGGCTAGCTTCATGGGGTGGCTGGTGCCAGAACTGTTGTTGCTACTACTGCTACTATTGATGTTGTTGTTGCTGGGGTTGTTGGTCCACCTAGCCAACATAGTAAGTGCATGGAAATTCTCACTTTGCAGTGAGCTTTCCTCATGTGCACTAACCATGATTAGCGATGCCAAAGTGGTGATGGGTTGACTACTAAGTAAGGCCCTAGTCATTGGTTGTGCCTCCTTGATAATCATTTTGATAGACTCCTCATCGAAGGGTCTACCCATGACCTTGGAGTCTAGGGCATGCCAACAGCTGATGTACTCCTTGGTTGACTCATGGGGCTTCTGCTTGGTTGTAATGAGATCCTCACACATGGGGATCAAGTTTAGGTTGAAGGAGTACTGTTCCATGAAAGCCTAGCTGAGGTCATTCTAGGTATTGATGGTGGCCATATCATGTGAAGTGAACCATTTGAGAGCAAGACCCATTAGACTCTTCTAGAATAGGTTGATCAAAAGCTTCTCATTGCCTTGAAGCTAAATGAGGTCTCTATAGTACGCCTTTAGATGCGATATTAGGAAGCCTCTACTACAATACTTCTCAAATTCAAGGATACAAACATTCGCATGGAATGTCGACTTTGTAAAGTAGCATAGATCCTGGAACTAGTAAGATTGGTGGTTCGCACCCTACAGTTGACAATGTTCTCCTTCCATATTGTCAATCATAGTGAGGGGACGTTTGAGGTCACTACAGTCAATGATGGTGTAGCTAGGGTAGGTGTTGTGTACGTCGTATGGGTCGCACTTGGGTGCCCCTCCAAATCCACCATCATGCCATTTGGTGTCATGGTGTGAGAGCCAGTGTACTTGTGCAGAGGTGAAGCATGTCGTACCATGCATAATCTGGTTTGAATCTACTGATGCATAGTAGATGGGTAAATTGCATGGTGTGTAGTGTAAGGTGTAGAATATGGGAGCAATAGCTATTGCACTGGCAGTATCCCGGGCAATGGGCTCTGGGGGTGCTGTCCTCCTACCAATCCAAAGGATTGGCCACCAAGTGATGGAGTCATATGCTATGCAAAGTGTCGTTGTGGTGCAAGAAGCAGAGATGATACCCCCATTGTCGATGCTATGAGGTGTTGGGGCGATGATAATGGCAAAAGTGTAGTGGGGTAAGCCTATAGAACTAGAATTAGTTGTAGTAGAACTTCAGGGATTAGAATAGGAGTGATCATAGGAGGGTCAAGAGAGAGAGAGCCATGCACTATAGCTTTTGCACTAAGGCTCTTAAATGTGTGCTTGAATGATAGGGGACTCGTTGATAGATGAGTCGGTAAGCAAGAGAGGCAACATAGTAGGCACCAAAGGGAGAGACCCTAAAGCAAAAGCAACCGTAGTAGACGAGATTCCTATAACAAGAAGGCCTTGGGAAGAGGTGATAGGTGACACTTCTAAAGCCCGAGTGGTGGTCATTGCGATGGATTCGACGACGGACTCGAAACAGGTTGAGGTCTGCGGTTGTCCCAGAGTAGGTATAGAATCCCCATGCACCCTGAAGCGAAATGCATGGAGGGAAGAGAAAGCAGTAGAAGTCATAGACTGTAGGAGGGACTGAAACTAGGATCTCCCACAAGGCAACAGTAAGATGAGGCTTGCTGTTTTGCTAGGCCATGGTTGACTATGAGTGGGTACGAATGGGGCTGTGACAGAAAGTAGAAGCACGAGACTTAAGACAGGCTATCAATGATGGTGACAGATAGCTCAGACAGGGACACTCGAGAACTCATTTGAGGGCCTCACACCTACCTGTTAATAGGCAAGAAAACAACAATAGGTGTTAGAACTTGAAACAAGGACACAATGTAGGTTGTTATGGTGACATGGATAGCACACAAGCAAATGAATGCTCTAATATGTGCTCTCTAACCATCTAAGTATGTCTTGAGTAGGTCGTCTACTTTGGACTCCTTTATGGGTAAATGGGTTTTTGACTCAGGATAGAAAGTAGCTCTCGTTTTTAATCCTAGCCAAAGCTTAGGCAACATATATTGGTGTATTGGTGGCCTCAACTTATGTAGTAGTAGTGAGTTGTCCATCTATTATCACCAATCTGACCCTAGTGAAGGGAGGATAGACTAGCTACTCATCCCACACAAAAGCCATAGAATGGAAAACTGGGATTGTCTTTCTCAAACTAAGTGGGTGTACTCAAGAGATAAGAAGACGCATGCTTCTATATACTCAATCATACAAATATGCTTGGTACTTTTTACTAGCATTTTTTATAAAGCTGAGGGGAGAGTGCAAAATTTGCTCTAGTTTTGCCTAAGTGTTTTCTTTTCTTGCAATTTTTAGATTAAACGAAAGGGGAAAGCAAACATGTCTCTAATTCTCCTATGCATGGCAAATGCGAAAAGGGGAAAGAAAACACTCAAGCATGGCATGTAAGGAACATTCATCAAGCAAAAGACATGTGCATGTGTTTTGTCAACATGATGGTGAAAGAGAAAGACATTCATGACATCATAAGACATGAAGCATGGCATATGCATGTGTCGTGGCATAGCTTATGTGTGTAAAATAAAACATCCACCAAACAAAAAGTACGTTGCATTGCATCAAGCAAGGAATTAAATGATAGGCAAATGCAAATAAAGGTAGATGGAAATGCGAATTGAAGCGAAAGCCATGCAAGTAAGAAAAGTCAAAATGAATGCTAGAGTCTAGAATCCCCAGTAGAGTCATAGGTTCTTGTGACCTTGTGTGGCAGGAATCGAGAACTAGAACAGCGATGAAACCGCACACGCCAAGCAGCCACAGAGAGTGGTGCATACAAGAATGGATCTCGATTTGAAAAAAACCGAGGTGAAAAGCAAAAAGAAAGGATAATGAAAAGGAAATGGAGTCACCACGTAGTCTGTTAAATACGAAAGATAAGAAAAACCAAGCAAGGAAAAATATGCAAGTGATAAAGCAAAAGAAGTTAAACATGATGCTTTGTGCCAATGGATGCAACACATTAATCATTGCAGCTAGTGAAAGGGAAAGGACTCCTGTTACGCACAAGGAAGGTGTTCGGCACCCTTATATGCTTGATAACTCAATCTATCTAGGCTCGATTCGCTATCATGTGTGGCTATGTCAGCATGTGAATGCCAAATAATGTATGCCCAAGGGCGAATATGTGATTCCTTGCAAATGATTGCTCTTAGATGTATGCCATGATATGCTTGATGCTAACATGTCATGAAATGCAAGTAGGACATGCAAAGAGAAGAGATCAAGACACAAGAAATCAAAACAAAGTGAGAAAAACATGCAAACATGTGGTTTATCTTGTTGTCTATACTAAACCCAGGCGATTCACACTGTTAAATCATGCTTGATCTATATTGGGTTGCTTATTTATGTTGATGTGCAGTTGTCCCTCCCGACATTGAGTTGTTGAGGTGTTCTCCAGGTCATTTTTTCTGGTTGCAATTGAGGCAGAGACAAGGCTTGGATGTGTTGTGTGGCATTTGTGGATGCTCAAGGATGTTTGTGTGGTGGTTAGCATGGGCTACAAATGCTTGGCTAGGGTGGTGGAGGGAGGTGCAGTGTTGGCTATGGTTATGGTTGAGAGTGTGCAGAAATGTGGTGTAGACGATGGGTGTGCATGGCTAGGTGCTCAATAATGGTGGCTAGGCATTCACTAGAGGCAAGAGGAGGTTGTATATGGAAGGCCAGCAACCTCATTACAAATAAGGTGGAGGTGTCTAAATAATAAAGTTACATGCATGCGTGTCATTCTTGTTTAATCGATTTTGGAATCACTGGTTTAGATATGAATAAATGGATTGGATTTGAATTTTAATTGGGATGAGGGGTAGGATGGTCAAGACACAATAGGGAACGCTCCATGATCCATCCTAGCCAATGAGAAGCAAAGTTTTGATAGTCCAAAGGCAAGTGGACAGATCAACCCTCTGTAGTAGAATTCTGACATAGAGCAATAAGTGCCATCAATTTGCACTAATTGGTAGCCGTAGACAACCCTTATTTTGCAGTCATTTATAGGTGAACCCATCCAAAAGAAAACACTTTGGTTGTGATGGACTAAATTTCCTAAAACCCAACCAATACCCTAAAACCCAACCTAACATCCTAAACCTATCCAACACCATAAAGCTAAAACCACACCACAAGCCCAAGCCCATCGGTGGTTCAAATACTCAAGAAAGAGGCCCAATGTCTAGCAACCAAGCTTTATCATAAGTCTCTCATTTGTAATGACTACGTACAACTGCAATAGTTTGCTATCATGTCTCACGATTGCAGATAGGTATCGCAGATGCCTATGTTAATAGCAGCTATAGCAAGGTCGATTGGTCCTTTCACCCTATGGACCATTGGCTCATTACTCCTTATTGGCATGCATGGACTTAGGTGTGTACCCTAGCGTGCCATGACCACCACACCCCTCCTCCATGATTATAATCCTGATCCAATCCTATTAAACCGATCACCATCGACCATTTGAATTTCTATTCTAAACCAATAATATTCATGCATACCCTAGCATCATAATAACAAACCCTTCATGTACATGAAGGGGGATTAAGGAGGACTCTAGCTTGAGCATCCCAAAGCAAACACTCCATATCCATAAACCCTTTTTGGCCTGTCCTCTAGAGAGCATCCTTGCATCACCATAGTCATGCCATACCACCGTCCTCACTACCCAACCTTCCCTATGTGAGTGAACTAGTAAACACGCTCCATGGTTGAACATCCTTCCTAGTTCCTTAGCCACTCATTCATCTAGCTGTCTTGCCTAGAGTCAACTGGAAGACTTTGTCGTAAGCCATCACCATCAGTAGGCAAAAATCCAATTAACCATGTAGGTATATACTCAGCCCATGTAGCATACTTGAATCTTCTTCTATTATATATGGTTTTCCTCTCATCTTAATATGCTTTCTATTTAGTTTTTTGATGATTTTTTTCATTTCAGTCCCTACACCATGTGATGGGTACCCAATGCTTGTATGAGGTTGTCAACTGTTGAATATGAGTTGGGGTTTGTGACCATGCTGGTGGAACCACTGGGGCGCGGTTCACCAAAAACCTGACTCCGGTGTGCGGGAACACACTGGGAGGTCCGATACAGTCACGGCAAAAATGGTGAATCCGGAAGGAGAGACAAGACTCGGAAACACCAAAGGGAAGACAA
>JAMKQA010012022.1:0-11418 GCA_024699735.1 Posidonia australis
AGTTTCCGGTGCAGGAATCGGAGTTTCTAGCCGCGCATCGAGATCCTAGAGGTGAGCCTTGGTTACAGTCTCTTTTTATTCTGTAATTAGTGTAATTAGGCTTGTGATGCTATTGTTTGGTAGCGTGCCCGGGTTCGGGGCGTTACACCTCAACCCTAGCCTTGAGATGATAGTGAAGGAGTCTCATACCTCCAGGACCTGATGCCCCTCAGCCTCAGGTATCTCGGTCCTCGTCCTCAACCAGGGAGTCGCGCCCGACCACCAAGGACACGCAAAAAGAAGCCGACCCACGAGGCCCAAGCCCAAAAGCCCAAAATGACACAACGGGCCTCGAAACAGTAACACCCGTCCAGGAATAAATTCATTAAAAATGTAAATAATTACAAAATGAATTTTACGGGTGTTACAAGGACACATCAAAACATGACACCATACAGTGCAACCAAAACACCACTCTTGCATAACCACAACCAAAAGCAACAATGTGTTGTATTGCTCAACACCAAGCAGTCAACATTGGCCATAAGCAGCCACCGAAGTGCATTACACTGCCATGGACTGACCATCCTGTGGAGGGGTGAATCCGTCCTGAAGTTCTCTCATCTAATGGACTTTCAAAGCTAACCCTACTGGGAAAAGTTGCTCACCACACCTAGGCAAGATGTCCTCTCAAAGGACAACACCATAGGGTATGTCTTTTTGGTGTCCTTACCTCTGTACTTGAAACTACGGGAGTGTCATACCTCCACATCCGGACGGTATCCTGAACCACAACCTACATAACTCAGTAAAAGCACATGGACCTCAACCTAAGCAAGCAGCTCACGACCCTAGGGGAATCATCTATCCTTGAAGGTCGATCGAGAGCATCGATTTCTTTGTCCCATGCAAACACAAAAACACTTGGATCTCACTCTAAGCAAACATGTAACGCCCCGGTCCCGAGCACGCTATCAAAATCACAGTATCATAAGCAAAATTATAGCAATAATTAAATAACTGTAACTAAGGCTCACCTCCAGGAAACAATGTGCTACTAGAAGCTCCTACTCTGGCACCAGCACTTGACTGCACACGATCTGCACCTGAAAACCAATCAAAGCACACGTGAGTGACATCTAAGTCACCCAGTACGCCCCTTAAACACAAAAAACAACGAAATCTGGTAAAATTACTAAAACCACCGCTTTTTGTTTATAAAACTTGGTTTTCCTTTTGAAATCCATTTTAAAATATCATTTCCTTTTTCGTTTGAAATCACTTGGGAATCTGCTCCCAAAACTATGCTTTTCTCAAAAATTCACTTTCCTTTTTCATTGGGAATTCGTTTCCAAAACCATATTTTCTCAAAACTCGTCTTTTTTTTCTCTTTTATACTTTTTCAAAACTTTTGTCATATTCTGAGAAATCCACATTTATGACCAGATCCACGCTAAAACACAATGTCTCTCGGGCTCAAAACCAAAATCACAAACAATAGCTGGTAACTGGTTAAACTACAATTCATATTCATTTCTAGGATTTTAAGACCATTCACAAGTCCAATCTAAGCCAAACCATTCCTTTTTCATTTTCACAAAACCACACACTTTTCTTATTCGTTTCTACTTTTCTTATTGATGTTACCTTGATTAGGGGTAACCGGGCACAAAAGCAGTAGGTTAGGACACCATTTCCCCTACCTTTTTGCACTGCCGCGGTGAAATTCCCCGTGTGGGATGACACTGCCCCAGCAAACCGTCCTCAATTTCTTTTCATATATGCATTGAGATATGTCTTTGTATGATGTCCCATCGGTGACCCAAACAACTAGGTTCAAGAACCCAGGTTTAGCCTACACTGTCGGTGACCCGAACACCTAGGTTTCATATACCCAGGCCCAGCCTACACCATCACGAGTTCAGTGACTCGAACACCCAGGCCCATATACCCAGGCTCAGCCTACACCGTCTTAAGCTTGGCAACCACAGTTGTATCTGAATATTGGTTTCATTGGAGTCTCATACTCCTACCACATTGTCGACACCAACCCCCGTGGTTCCTCAACACATTATTAGTGCTTTATTTTCAAAACTCTTTACGTTTCCCTTTTCAAAATCATTTCCATTTCGTTCTCTTGGTTGTAGGAATCTTTCCCCATGCAACACCTGACCATCTTATAGGGTCTCAACTCAATTCATGAAAACCATGCTTTAAAACCATAAATTGGGTCTCATGTCCAAAACCACACATTAAATTACTTTTGTTCAATTTTAGTGTCTCAAACCCAAAACCATTCTCAAATTTACTTATTTGGGTTCCATATTCTTCAATGTTATTTACATGGGGAAAACACCATTAACACAAGCTCATTGTCCATTTTAAAACCTTTTATTTCCATTTTATATTCACATTTATATATTTCAGGGTTAGGGCAAAATCGACAGACGAAAAACCAGGTTCGGTATATTGAAAATTCCTGGTTCGGTACACCGAACATTTTCGGTATACCAAAACTCCCTATTTCGGTCGATTGAGTAAGTATCCTGGCTTAATCTGACAGGAATTCGGTATGCCGAACCCAGTTCGGCTTGCCAAATTACCCGTGACCAGGGCACCTCTCATGTTTCAGCCTTCGCATTCATCGAAACTAGGAGTCTCCGGCAGACCCCCCAAACACATATCATAAAATGCAAGTAAGTCATGGGGTGTAGATGCTTGAGTCTACTTCAAAACCCCCCAAACCATTCATCAATCCATCAACTATGCAATTCATATGAAAATCACAAAGGGGTGAAGCTCATTAACATCTACTGTAGCATTCATCCCTAAATCTCATATAACCCTACCAATTTCCATCCAATCCACATAATATCTACGTTTTTATGTTATTCAACTCATTTTCATCAATTCCACTATTTTTCTACGATTTTACATACATTTATCTCCATTGTCATGCATTTAACATATTAAATGAAAATCGTGGAAATGAGGGAGAAAGAGAGTCGCGTACTTGAAATGGCACTTCGGCGACTTCCCCGCACTCCAGTGAGCCTCTCCTCACCCTAGCGAAGCTCCTTCCCACCGGCAGACCACGACTCAACTCTCCTCCTCTCCTCCTCTCCTTCTGGCTCGCGCACCCCTTTCTCTCTTCCTTCTTTTCTCTCATAGTTTCCACTCGTTACCGCCTCCTTCCTCTTTATCTCCTCCTCCTCCTGTATGATGCCGGCCACCCATCACGTCAGAAGAGATGGGGTGGCACGGGCTGGTGTCGCTGGTGGTAAGGTTAGGGTGAAGAAGAAGAAGGGGAGGGGAATTGTGAGGGCTCGTGAGAGAGAGAGAAAGAATAAGGAAATAAAGGAAAAGAAGAAAAGACAGGCATGCAAACCAAGGCGACTGTACATCCTCAGACCGGACCCCACATTGGTCCCACATCACAAATCGGTGCACAGAAAGCCAACCAAACCCCACAATCACAAGAAACAACAGATTATCCATTAATAAATCATTTATACAATATTATAATTGATTACATGCTTTACAATTAAAATAGATAATCAGGCCCAAGTGTCACAAAACAGCTCATGACCCTAGAGGTATCACTCATCCCTAAAAGTTGATTGGAAGCTTAGGTTTCTTGGTCCCCAGAAAAATCTTTTCAAAACCTTGGAAATACTATTTCCAAAACATCCATTTTTCCAAAACCATTTGAAAACCATTTAAAATCATATACTCCAAAAACCTTATGTAACACCCCGAACCCGGGCACGTTACCTAAATCATAGTATCATTAGTAAAATTACACTAATTACAGTAAAATTAAATAACTGTAACTAAGACTCACCTCTAGGAAACAATGTGCGGCTAGAAGCTCCGACTCCGGCACCGGAACTCGACTGCACTTGAAAACAAACTAGCACGCGTGAGTGACATCTAAGTCACCTAGTACGCACCCCAAACACACAAGCACAAAATATCTGGAAAACTATAAAACTCAGCTTTTTAATTTTCAAAGCTTGGTTTTCTTCTGAAAATCCTCTTTTTCTTTTAAAATATCATTCCCTTTTCTTTTTGTTTGAAATCACTTGGGAATTAAATCCCAAATCCAACTCTTTTCAAACCCATCTTTCTTTTTTCTTCAAAACGTTTGGAAATTTATTCCAAATCACATTCTTTTTTAGAAACTCACATTTTTAATTTTCCTTAAAAATATCTGGAAATCATTTTCCAAAACATGCCCATTTTCAATACTTGGGATTTCTTTCCAAAATCTAAATCACTTTCAAAACTCATATTTCTGACTAGATCCAGCCTACAACACATTGCCTCATAGGGCTCAAACCGAAACCTCAAACGTTGGCTAGTAACTGGTTAAAACCATAATTCTTATTCATTTCTAGGATTCTAGGACCATTCATAAATCCAATCCTAGCCAAACCACATTTCTTTTCATTTCTCAAATCGCATTCTTTTTCTTATACATTTCCACTTTTCTTTATTAATGTTACCTTGATCAGGAGTAACCAGGCACACAAGTAGTAGGCGAGGACATCATTTCCCCTACCTCCCTGCACTACCACGGTGAAATTCTCCGTGCGGGATGCCACCGCCTCGGCCAACCGGCCTCAATCTTTTTCATATATGCACGGGGATACGTCTTTGTTTGATGCCCCATCGGTGACCCTAACAACTAGGTACAACGACCTAGGCTCAGCCTACACCGTTGGTGACCCGAATAACTAGGTTCAACAACCTAGGTTCAGCCTACACCGTCACGAGCTCGGTGACCCGAACAACTAGGTACAATGACCCAAGCTCAGCCTACACCGTTTCAAGCTTGGCAACCACAGTCGTGTCTGGCAACTGGTTTCATTGGAGCCTCATACTCTTACCACGCTATCGACACTAACCCCCGTGGTTCCTTAACATATTATTAGTGTTTCATTTTCAAAACTCTTTAAGCTTTTCTTTTCAAAACCATTTCCGTTTCATTCTTTTTCATTGCAAGAATCTGTTTCCATGCAATACTTGACCCTCCACTGGGGGTCCCAACTCAATTCTTGAAAAACCAAGTATTTTGAAATCATAATTGGGTCTCATGCCCAAAACCATACATAATCAACCATTTTGTTCATTTATAGGGTTTAAAACCCAAAACCAAGCTCAAATCCACTTATTTGGGTTCCATATTCCTCCATGTCATTTTCATGGGGAAAACATCATTAACATATGCTTATTGTCTATTTAAAACCTTTTATTTCCATTATTATGCCCATTTATTCACAAGGGTTAGGGGATGAAATCGGTAGAACGAATTGGAATTTGGTATACCGAAAATCACTGATTCGGTATACCGAAACCCCTTGTTTCAGTCGATCGAAAGATTTCGGTCAACCGAAACCAGGGATCCTGGCATAGTAAATACCACACTACCGAATTCAATTCGGCATACCAAAAACCCCGCAACTAGGACATTCCCCTGTTCTAGGTGGCGAAAATCACCCAAGGTGGGAGCCTTAATCGGACCTCCCAAACTCACATCACAAATTACTATTAAATCATGGGGTGTAGACCCTTGAGTCTACTTCAAAACCCCTCAAACCATTCCTCAATCCATAAACTATGTGATTCACACGAAAATCACAAAGGGAAGGAGCTCAGTTAAACCTACTATAACTTACATCCCAAATCTTGTTTAATCCTACAAATTTTTCATCCTAACCGCATGATATCTATGTTTTCATGCATTTTAACTCATTCTCATCAATTTCCCTATTTTTCTACGATTTTACATGCATTTTTTGTCATTTTCATGCATTTTTCTCACTTAATCCAACCACAAGGGAAACAAGGAGAAACTTGGTCTTTCTAGTCTAATTCGCTTGCTAGAGGCTAAATGAATGTTTGCTAAGCCTAGATCATACTCTAATTGTGCAAATATGTATGCCAAGATACGACTGGGTGGATGTGTAAGATGGTATGTGAAAACTACAAAGAAATCTTCATGAAATGACGAAATCACGGAATATGACACAACAAAGAAAGTCACATGAAATGACGAGGTTTTCAATGAGAAAGGCTCAGAAAATCATACAGGCCTCAAGGAAATCAATAATACAAACAACTCAAGTCATTAGAATCATGAAAAAAAACATTACGGAAATCAAGATGGAAAAATTGCAAAGAAATCTACGTACAACGGGCAAACTTTGACATGTGATGAAATTCGCATAAAATGATGATGTTTTTGAAAGAAACGCCTTGGAAAACCATACTGACATCAAAAAGATAAAAGGTGGAGTCAACCTAGGTCCTTAGAATCGTGAAAAAGTCGTGAAAATCAAGAAGGAGAAATAATCCGCAAATGGGCCAATGTGGGCCTTTCGGTCAGTTCTTGTACGACCTCGGGTGATGAAATCCAAATCAAAGAGAAAAATCTGAAACGTAAGAATAAAAAGAATCGAATCGAATATTGAATGAGGGACTCTGAAAACAAAGTGAAGAAAAATCCACGAAAGAAAGGCTTGAGATGCAGATTCACGGAAAAGGGATGGACTGATACAAAAATGTGACAAAACTATGTAAAATGCATGAATGTCTATCTAAGTGTGTAAAAATTACTAAGGAATGACTTGGACAAGGATTATGCAAGGTTGAGTGCAAAAACTAACATGCAGGTGCATGAATTGATGGCACATGGGTAATTTGGTCATTTTAATGATCAGGTGAGATAAATGCATGTATGAGGATGATGCATGGTCTGAGATATATCAAGATGTGTGCAAAATGTCCAGAAAACGTTATTGGCAAGAAATCATGAAAAGGACAAGGTCTTAAAAACCATAAAATGATGTAAACACGGTAAATAACAAGTACAAGGACCAAAATGTAAAATCCACAAAAGGGCAAGAATTTGGATTAAAGAATACTCAATGGCCTTTGTCATAGTGTGAAAATGATGAATCGAAAGACAATGTGGCACTGTGATGTGTGAAAATTGCACTTTGATAGTTTCCTGAAAACTCAGGGTCCAATGTTCAAAATTCACACAAGAGTGCAAATGTGATCAAAATGTGAAACTAAAGATCAATTCACAGTAAAAACATGATTTTTAGATGAAATCTATTATTAAATGCAAAATATGAAATGCAATAAGTGAAAAATATCAAAAATATGTAAGAAAACATTTAAAACCCTAAATGATGGATTTAAAATTAATCTAAGGGTCTAGATGCAAATTTTCTATGCTCAGGAATTGTTTATTAAGAACTCAGGGACTTATATGCAAAATTCCTGGGCCTGAATGTGATAAAAAATAGGCTTTTATGTTGATCAGTGTAATTATGATGTTTGTTAGGGTTCATGATGCAAAATTCACAAAGAAAACTCATTTTTAAAAATTCTAGGGGCTCAATGCAAAAGATTAGGACTTGAATGCAAAGAAAATATGAAAATAGGGACCTAAGTGTGATAAAACATGCATGAATGCATTAAGAATGAAAAATCCAAATATGCAGGGGATTATATGCAAATCTTATAGAGAAAATAAAAGAAAAAGAACTGAAAGTTTTTTTTAAAACTACAGGGACTTAAATACAAAAAGCTGGACGTAAGTTAAATATTCTAAGGACCTTAGAGTTAAATCCTAAAACTAAAGGACCTAACCTAAAAATCTCCCCTTCAAAGATTACCAAAGGACCACCGACGCTTCCCCTCTAGCGAGACCTTCGGCGACGATCCTACGGTGGCACGGCGACTGGTTGGCTCCGACGATGACTCGGGAGGTTTGAAAAAGGCACGGAGGGTGTCTCCGGAGCTTCAGGATTGACTGGGGAGGCCTGAGGATCTCCCCCCATCTCTGGCTTCATTGAGGGGTCTTGTTGGCGATAGGGAAGACAACGGTGTAATGGCTGGAGACGTGCAGGCACTGGGACGGCACGACGGCGAGCGGAGAAGCTTCTCGGACTGGGGTGGCTTGAGGTGTCCCCCCATCTCCTGCACCGGTGGCGGGAGTTGCAGCAGCGAGGGCAGAGGTCCAGTGGCTGTGAAGGAGGCGTGGCAGGCTGAGGAGGTCGTTGGCAAGGAGGTGGGCCTTCTGGGGGTGGTCGTGAGTGACAGGGGCGTCCGGAACACTCCAGTGGGCTTCACGACTGAGGGTTGTCGGTCGGCAGTGGCAGGAGCGACAGCGGCGCATCTCAGACTAAAGGGGACCAGAGGGATCCTCTCTTGAGCGACGGGGCTCCGGGAGGAAGAGGAAGGAGAGGGAGGAGTGGCCCCGGGGGCCTACCTCGATCCAAGAGGCCAAGGGCCTCGCCGGTGGTGGTGAACTCACCACCGGAGACCGGGACAACGACGCACAGGAGGTGTTGCTCCGTTGTGCACGATCAAGGGAGCCTAAAAGGACCTAAGGGGCATGCCTTGGATTGAAATAGGAGGGAGAAAGAGGGTACCTGACTGGCAGATGTCTCTCCCGGAAGCTTGTCGACGACGCTCCTCTGGTTGCTCCGGTGATGATTCGGGGGGGAGGGGGGTTCCAAGCGGCAAAAGGAGTGGGGAGGAGCACTGGATGCTAGCTAGGATCTCTGGTCGTTTGGGTGCAGGGTTTGATTTAGATTGGCTCCTATTTGATTTAATTAAGGGTTTGATTTAGATTTTAATTTAATTGCCTTTTTGCTTGATTTTTGTGTGGATTAGAGTTTCTTTTTTAATTAGATTTAAGTTTTAATGGATTTTATTGAGTTTTACTTGATTTTGTGTTTTAATTAGGGTTTTCACTGGATTTTAATTAATTTTGACTTTTAATTAGGATTTTTTGTGTTTTAATTAGGGTTTTGAGTTTAATTTATTAGGATTTTGAGTTTAATTAGATTTTTTGTGTTTTAATTTGAGTTTTCACTTGATTAAGTGGATTTATTTAATTTTTACTTTTAATTAGGGTTTTTGTGTTTTAATTTGGGTTTTTAGCTTAATTAGGTTTTGTGTGTGTTTTAATTATGTTTTGAGTTCAATTAGGGTTTTGGATTTTGATTTAGGGTATTTGTGTTTTAATTAGGGTTTTACTTGATTACGTGGATTTTAATTAGGGTTTTTGTTTGATTAATTTGGATTTTAGGTGTTTTAAATATGTTTTGTTTGGTTTTCATTTTGATTCGGTCAGAATGGACTGGTGTGGGCTTGACTGGGCTTGAGGGTTTTGGTGGAGCTAGGGTTTCGGGTTTTAAGGTTTGAAAATTAGGGTTTTGGTGGTCGCAACCAGAGTATCTTTCTTGAGGAGTTTGCTGCCAAGTGACTTTAAAATCGTGGTGTCTACAGATGCCCCTCCCTGAGCAAGGTCGAGGGAATCGAGACCGATGCTTAGGGTTGACAAGACACCCCACTTGTGTTTGTGGGAGAGTAGTATTTACTATGGGGCAGTGAGCCACTTATTCGACGGATGCACCAAAAAGTCATGACGCGTGGCCCATGCATGATGCTGATGCAAAGGATGACCCTGATACTGGGTAATGCATGAGGGCGATGATGATGATGAGTGGGTAGCTCAGCTCTCGGAGGGGAGCGTGAGTGATTTCCCTACTCGCGGCATGGGATGCCTGGACAAGGCTGTCGAGCTCGTCGCATGATAGGGGGAAACTTGGCGAATGATGGACCTTTCGGCCTGGGAGAATGCATGGCAAGGTATCGGACTTGCTAATCGAAGATAGATTGATGACAGATGTCAATCGGATAATCTGGGGGTATCAGCCCGCTTTTGACAGTGTGACGGTTGTGAACCGGATAGTTTGGAGCATCAGCCCGAGGAAGAGGGCATTAGGTATAACTACCAAGCTTGCAAACTAAGGGACAACGTATGATAAGTTGACGGACCTACCGACTGGATAGTTTGGGTTATCAGCCCTATGATGAGTTGACGAACTCATTGCTAGATAGTTAGGGCTATCAGCCTAACGATGAGTTGACGGACTCATTGCCAGATAGTTTGGGCTATCAGCTCAATGATGAGTTGACGGACTCATTGCCGGATAGTTAGGGCTATCAGCCCGATGATGAGTTGACAGACTCATCACCGGATAGCTAGGGCTATCAGCCCGATAGTGAGTTGACGGACTTGTCATCGGATAGTTAGGGCTATCAGCCCGATGATGAGTTGACAGACTCATTGCCGGATAGTTAGGACTATTAGCCCAGTGATGAATTGACGGACTCATTGCTGGATAGTTAAGACTATCAGCTCGGTGATGAGTTGACGGACTCATTGCCGGATAGTTAGGGCTATCAGCCCGCTCCTAACAATGTGACGATTGTCAACCGGATAGTTAGGGCTATCAGCCCTGAGGGAAGCCCAAGATTCGCCCATCTGGAGTAAACCTAGGATAGGACCATCTAGACCTTGTCTCGTCTAGAAGAGGATAGAAATGACACTTGTTCGATTCGAACAAGTCCCAACAAGATAGATTGAATTCTGCCCCAACTAGTACAAAACCTAGGATGGCTTCGTTTGTTCTGGTCTAGGCAACAAAACGATATTCCTGACTATTAGTTGGGTAGACCCCAGCGCCAAGTCAGCAGGCAGAAACAGGGTAGCAGTTTGAAGTAGTTGAGCAAATGCTACTGCTATGGCAATTCCCTGTCAATCACAATCATCCAAACAAGCTGACAAATGTGTCCCAATGAATTTATTATGGCAGTCAAATATAATGATGTGATTACACTTATTTTTAGGTTGTAGTGGACAAGTAGCATAAAACAAGTGTCAACAATCTAGGTCATCCTTGGACCTCTTAGAGCCTCGTGCCTTTGGAAATAGTGTAGGACTTGGAACTGCGCCGTAGATTGGCCAGGTTTCCTCCACTTTGGCTTTGTAGTCAGCTGAACAACCCTTCCCTTCTGTGACTACAAGGTCGCTTGATCGGATGGAGCCGGTAAGCAGGCGTGACAATTCCTTTGTCTCCGCGTAAGAGCTCAGGGGATACTCCTGGAATCGAGCTGGCATCGGTCCTTGCGCAAAGAAGTCTTGTCGGTAACCAAACTGCCGCATCACACGAATTGGATGATATTCGACACCACCGGTCAACCCTGGGAGGATGATAAGTGTCATGTCAGTATCATTGAAGAAAGCTTCAAAGTTGTGAGTTGCCAAAGGAATGATGCGCCAAGTCACCTTGTCTTCTGTCAACCTCTCCAGTCGCTCATACTCCTTGCGAACTGATGTGAGGGTGCGAGCGTGACCACTTTGGTAATAAGACTCGAAGGCTGATCGTTGACGGCTTAAAACCTCTACACCCAAATGAGCGGCCAATCATGTTAGAAATATTACATTAATTTTGATGATTATTTACCAGTACATATTTTCATAAATATTAAAACTTGAAAAAGATATAAAGTGCTTTCTGTATAAATTCAATATGTATACAAGTGTCTTATCATGAAATCAAAAACGGC
>JAMKQA010012031.1:0-10443 GCA_024699735.1 Posidonia australis
GTCCTCGCCTACTGCTTGTGTGCCTGGTTACCCCTGATCAAGGTAACAACAATAAAGAAAGTGGAAATGAATAAAGAAAGTGAAATGTGATTTGGTCAGGATTGGACTGATGAAATGGTCCTAAAATCCTGAAAAGAAATGATGATGTTTTAACCAGTTGCCAGGCAATGTTTATGATTTGGTTTTAAGTCCAATGGGGCATTGTGTTTGAGGCTGGATCTGGTTAGAAATGTGAATTTGAAAGTGTGTTTTGGGAAGAAATCCCAAATATTGAAAAGGGGAATGTTTTGGAAAAATGAATTCCAAAAGATTTTTGAAAGTAATGTAAAGGAATGTTTTGCAAGAAAAAGTGGTTTTGGAATGAATTTCCAAATGTTTTGAGAAAAGAAAAGGAAACATGGCTTTTGAAAAAGCATGGATTGGAATTGAATTCCCAAGTGATTGTTTAATAAAGAAAGGATGATTTTTCAAAAAGAGAAAACCAAGTTTTGAAAAAATGAGATTTACGGTTTTGCCGAGGTTTTGTGGTTTGTATGTTTTGGGACGCGTATTGGGTGACTTAGATGTCACTCACACGTGCTATTTTGGTTTCCAGGTTCAGACCGCTTGTAGCCGAGTTCCGGTGCAGGAGTTGGAGCTTCTAGCCGCACATTGTGATCCTGAAGGTGAGCCTTAGTTACAGTTATTTAATGTTTCTGTAATTAGTGTAATTATACTTGATACTGTTTTATGGTAGCGTGCCCGGGATCAGGGCGTTATAGATGTTCATTCTCCAATGTGTACGCATCAAAATAGTTGGTCAGCAAATTGATATCCTCAGGATGCTTCTGTTGCCATTCGCATGCTAAACTATGATTTTTCTCCTGTTAGCGTTTGATGTCGGCAATTTCATCTTGTAGGGACTGGATTTGTGCCTTGATGTCCATGTCGTCCTAAGAACTTTAAGAACTTTCTTCTTGTTGTGCCATGATGGGAGCATTTGAAGAAGAAAGTTTGAGACCCTTAAGAGTTTTTGAGCGTTCTAATGCTTATTCCATCTTTTCTATTGCTGAAGAGCCTAAGGACTTGGTTTTTACCACTAGATTTGGTTCAAGTGTAAGGAGAACATTATAATGCTTGAACAAGTAAGTGAGAGAAGGATCATTGAATAACTTGGTCTTGACATGAGTCATACAATACTCTAGATCAGTTGATTGGTATTCTTTCGGTAATTGCATAAACTGCCTTACAAGCTAATTCACTTAGTTCATCAAAATGACCTTTCTCATGAATGAGATTGAAAGTCACAACATAAGCAATAATTCTAGACTGCTTAGTTAACTAATTAAGCTTATTGGGCTTAAAAGTGCTTCTCTTGTTAATGGATATGGCTTTATTGATTTCTAAAGATGACCATCCTAGTTCATCAAACGAAAGAGTAAGATCAAGGCCAGTAGATGGAATCTTGATAAGTTGGCCTATTAAAATCTCAACAAATGGAAGTTCAATTCCTAAGAGAAAAGACTTGCAAACATGTTCAGTGAAGGACAAATTTGCATAGAACTGGAAAACTAAAAGGGTATAGTATTTTGTATCTCCTATAGAGGCAAGGAATGGAACAAGCATTTGTAACACAAACAAAGACTCTATTGTTCCAAGTTCATAAAAGAGTACCTGTCGTCCAGTGAGGACTTCACAGTTGGCAAATCAGTCCTGATGAGCTTGCAGAGCCTCGTCATCTACGAAATGGAAGAACTTGTCAGGGACCTTGTCGGAAGAGGAGGAAAAGGCAGCCAGAGCTTGCTTCCTCTTTGAGTGAGAGGTGACGAACTTCTTGGGTGCCATCGGAGGATGTGGAGAAGAGAAAAATGTGGAGAGGGAAGAAAATGTAGGAATTTTTGGAAGAGAAGTGGAGATTTAGGGCAATGGAGGTGGATTGAGAAGAGAATGAGAGCAACAGAGGTAGGGGAGGCTCGGGGGCGGAAGACTGAAATGAAGAAATGGAGTTAAACCTAGGTTTATAACAAGCATTTACGAAAAAATTGGTATACCGAATATAAACGATATGTTGTTTTATTCAAAATTTAGGGCACAATGCATTTAACTTCAGTCGACCGGACGTATTCGGTAGACCGAGTCAGTGATTTTTGGTTGACCCATCCAAAATGGAAGATCGAGTCAGGGAATTTTCAAAAATTGAACTTAGGAAAATTTCTATTGACCGGAGCAATACTCGATCGGTGAAAAATGGATGGTCAAGTTAGGAAATTTTGGTTTTTCTTGGAATTAATTTAGGTTGACCAAAATACTTTAGTTGATTGAAAATTTTCAGATAAGTACACAAAACAGTAGACTGATTCATTTCATTATGCCGAGTTAGACATTTTTTCATAATATGTCTGTAATTTTGCAAATACCTAAATCCCTTCTTATTTTATTAAATTGTTGTTCATCCAAGAGTTTAGTAAATATATCAGCCAATTATTCTTCAGTGGAAATAAATTTTAATTTTATAACTTTTTTATTACATGGTCTTTGAGAAAATGATGCCTAATTTTTATATGTTTAGTTCTAGAATGATGTACTTGATTTTTTAGATAAATTGATTGCACTACTGTTGTCACAAATAATAGATGAAAAATTTAGTCTATGATCTTTTAAGGTTTGTTTCATCCATAAGACTTGGACACAACAACATCCGGCTGCAGTATACTCAACCTCAGTTGTTGAAAGTGTAACACTATTTTGCTTTTTGTTAAACTAAGATATTAGAGAATGTTCTAAAAATTGACAGGTTCAACTAGTACACTTCCTATCCATTTTGCCTCCCACAAAGTCAGCATCACTATACGCCATAAGATCAAGTGAAGAGCTTCTAAGAAAGAATAGGCCATAATTTCTAAATCCTTGTAAATATCTAAACACTCTTTTAACTGCTACTAAATGCGATTCCTTAGGTGATGCTTGAAATCTTGCATACAAGCATACACTAAACATACTATCCGGTCTACTAGCAGTTAAATACAACAATGATCCAATCATTCCTCTATATTTCTTTTGGTCAATACTTATTCCATTTTCATCTTTATCTATTTTGAGTGAAGTAATCAAAGGTGTTTTGACTATATTACAATTTCCATGTCAAATTTCTTTAACAATTTATTTGTATATTTTCCTTGGCAAATAAATATTCCTTCCTTAATTGCTTAATATGAAGACCAATAAATAATTGTAATTCACCCATCATACTCATTTCAAATTCTTTTTACATAACTTGGGAGAATTCTTTACATAGTTTTTCATTTGTTGATCTAAATATAATATCGTCTACATAAATCTGAACCAATAAGATATCCTTATCTTTATTTTTTATAAACAATGTTGTATTCGCTTGTCCTATGGTAAATCCCTTTTCCAACAAAAAAAACTCTTTAATTTTTCATACCAAGTTCTAAGAGCTTGTTTCAATCCATATAACACCTTATTTAGTTTTAAAACATGATCAGGGTGCAGCTCATCTTCAAATCCTGGGGGTTGCTTAACATATATATCTTCTTCAATAATACCATTTAAAAATGCATTCTTGACATTCATTTGGAATAATTTAAATCCTAAATGACTAGCATAAGCTAATAACATCCTAATTGATTTAATTTTGCAACAAGGGCATAGGTTTCATCAAAAATCAATTCCCTCCTCTTGGTTGTATCCTTGAGCTACCAACCTTGCTTTATTTTAATGTTTGTATCTATGATCTGATGATCTATAGGTTTTGGAACAAGTTCCTAAACATTATTTCTCTTAAAGTGATTTAATTCTTCATGCATGGCAATAATCCAATATTCATCTCCACAAGCTTCATCTACAATTTTTGGCTCAATAGATGAAATAAATGCTTATGTTGCAAATTCATGATCCAATTTTGATCTAATCATAATTCCTTTGGAGACCTCACTTATGATGAATTCCTTAGGATGACTAGGTTTATGTTGGCATTCTTTAGAGTTATTTTCAATGTTATTCTCTTATTTTTCACTATTTTGTTCTAAGTTCAATTTTCTTGATAAGTTTTCAACAATTTCACGCTCTTCTTCAATGTTTATTGTTTTATTTGAGTTTTCATCAAAGTTTACATTCATTGATTCTTCGAATGTTAATGTTCTTTTATTGTAGATTTTATAGGTCTTGCTTCTTGTGGAATATCCAACAAGAATACCTTCGTCAGATTTAGAATTAAACTTATCCAATGTGTCTTTGGTATTAAGAATAAAACATTTGCAACTAAACATTTTAAAATAGGAAATTTTAAGGACTCTCCCAAACCAAAGTTCAAAAGAAATTTTATTTAAAATTAGTCTAAGTGAAACACAGTTTAAAATATAACAAGTAGTGTTAATAGCTTCAGTCTAAAAATACTTTAACAAATTATTTTCACAAAGCATGGTCCTAGTGATTTCTTGTAAAGTTCTATTTTCCGTTCAACAACTCCATTTTGTGGAGGAGCTCTTGGAAAAGAGAAGTTATGCTTAAACTCGTTATCTTCGCAAAATTTTTCAAAATTTTCATTTTTAAATTCTCCTCCATGATCACTCCTTATTTTAATGACTTTTTATTCCTTTTCATTTTGTATTTTCTTACAAAAATTTTGAAATTCATGAAAAACATCATACTTATTTGTCAAAAACAAAATCCAAGTAAATCTTGAAAAATATCAACTAAAACAAATACATATCTTTTTCCTCCAAAACTCAAAGTCCTACTAGGACCAAAAATATCCATATGAATGAGCTCAAGAAGATTTATGGTAGAAACAATATCTTTAGCTTTGAAAGATAATTTAAATTGTTTTCCAAATTGTCATGCATCACAAAGTTTATCTTTTTGAAAATCTAATTTTGATAACCCAATAACACATTCTTTTTTGGAAAGCTTAGACAATTGACTCATACTAGAATGGTCAAGTCTTCTATGTCATAGCCAATTTTCGTCATTTGAAGATACCAAGCATAAATCCTTTTTAGTTTCATAAATTATTTCTATTTTATGAACATTATTTTTCCTAGAACCAACAAATAATACTTTGTTGGTGATAGAATCAATTATAAGACATTCCTTTCTATCAAATATCATTTTGTAGCTCTAGGCACATAATTGACTAATACTAATAATATTGTGCTTTAAACCATCAACAAGTAACACATTCTCAATAGAGGGGTCATCAGAATTATCGACATTGTCAATTCCAATAATCATCCCTTTAGCGTTGTCCCCGAATGTGACCATTCTACCTTCCATTGAGTTGTATGAGCATAGAAGACTGAGATCTCATATCATACATCTAAAACAACTGCTATCGAGAATCTACCTTGATTTCATCCTGCATTGCAAGAAGGAAGTGAAGATTTTAGTACCCATATCATTTTGGGTCCAATTCTATTAAACTTTGGAGCTCAAACATTAGTTTTTAGGATCCATTTCTTTTGTTGTTTCTTAATAACAAATACATACTTTTCATTAGTTGTGGCTCTAATAAATCCATTCTCATAATGTTAAGCTCACTTATTTGGAGTGAACCTTTTAAGCTCATATGTGATGCTTTGGATTTTGCTATTAGAGTTACAATGGGCCAAAAAATAGATAAGTTACCGAGGATCATTTATTATGCTAGCAAGATTTTAAATGAGACCCAATTAAATTATTCCACCACAGAAATGGAGTTTTGGGCCATAGTATTTGCACTAGAGAAATTTAGATCTTATTTAGTTGGTGCTCATATTATAATTTATACGGATCTGTGACCATAGCGGTGGAATCCTGCACGACTCTCCTTACCGGTGCATGGAAGCACACGAGGAGTCTTGATACAGTCACGGCGGAGATGGTGAATCCGGAGAAGAAGACTAGACTCGGAAACACCAAGGAAAGATAAGGAAGGATAAGGAAAGGAGTCGTCACCTAGTCTTTTAATGGAAAGACGAGGAAAACCAAACACGAAAGAAAACCAAGAAGAAAACAAGATGAAGAAAACATGTATGCTCCGTGCCTAATGGATGTAGTGTACAAATCAATGCGGGCCAGAGAAAGGGTAAGGATTCTTGTTACGCATGGAGAAGGGGTTAGGCACCCCCATGTGCCCGAGGAACTTGGTCTTTCTAGGTTTCCTACATGTCAATGGTCTATTGGGTGTGTGCTTGCCTATTCTGAATGCATATGCTAAAGATGACTGAAAAACATACCAAATCAAAGATAAGAAAAGAATAAAAGGGAAAAAGATAATCCAAGGATAAATGTAGGCATTGAAAATGCCGCTTTACTGTACGCCCGTGGGCGATGAGGAAAATTGTGAAAATCGAGAAATTCTCGGAAAGCATCACGCAAGTCAGCGGAAACTCGAAGAAATCCGAGAAAATCAAATTGAGAAAAATAATTCTCATTCGGGACAATGTCGACATTGTTAAGCCTGTTAATGTACACCCTCAGGCGATAGAAAGCCAAATCAAGTCAAAAACGCGAAAGTCGGAAGAAATTTGGAAAACGATGGGAAAACCAAGCTTGAAAAGAGTTAGAAATGCGTGTACAATGTAAGGAAGAAAGCACAAGGAAATATGCATGAAAGTGCAACAAAATGTGCAAAATGCATGTAAGAGTGGAAAAATGTGAATTCTAGGGACTTTTGTGCAAAAAACCCAAATTCTGAATGGAAAATGAAATTTTGAAGCTAAATCATCAAAAATACATAGAAAAACACATTTCATGTAACTTTGAAGAAATCTTGGGTCAAATGTCCAAAACTGTGTATTTTTGATCAAATTGAAGATTCCTAGTGGTCAAAATGCAATTTTGCCATTAAAACAGGTATTTAATGTAATTATGTAGAAATTCAAGATAAAATATGCAAGAAAAAGAGTCCATGTTTGAAAATAGAAAGTTTCAGGGGCTGACATGTAAATTTACCCTAGAAAACATGCATTCAGTGAGAAATCAGTGAAATTCAGGGGCTAAAATGCAATTTAAGTCACATTTGAGCAAATATTTAAAATCTCAGGGTTTAATTTGCAATTTAGACATAGAAACATGCATTCAGAGTTATTTTAATGAAGCTCAAGGGTTTGAATGCAATTTAATCAGAGAAATATGCATTCAAAATTATTTTCATAAAACTTAGGATTTTAAATGCAATTTTGAGCATATTTGAGTGAATGTTTGAATATCCAGGGTTTAATTTGCAATTTTGACAGAGAAATATGCATTCAGAACTATTTCAACAAAGTTCAAGGTTTTTTATGCAAAAATGCTGGACTTAAAATGTAAGAAAAGCTAATCAGGGGGCTTATATTAAAGTTTAAAGCATGAAAGGCATTAATAAGATTATTCAGGGGGCACATTGCAATATTTTCAAATCAAACTTTATTCAAACGATTTTAAAAAAATGTAAGGACCTAAATGTAAATAAAAGAAAAGAGCAAAAGATTTATTAAAAGAAAACTTATTTTTTATTTTTTTTTAAAAGAAAAAGAATCGATGGCCGCCGGCGACGACCATCGAAGATCAGAAAGCACAATGAGCAAGAGGGGAGGAGAAGAAGAGAATCTGGAGGTCTGGATCAAGGGTCCAATGACTGGAGTGGGCTGCCCATCTCCCTCACCGTCGTGGCACTCCGGTGACGGCACCGGAGAAGAAGGAGGCTGCTGGAGGACCGCAGCGAGTCGCTCAGGGATCCAGGAAGCTTGGAGGCGACGAGTGGAGCATTTCCCCTCTTCCAGAAGCAAGAATGGGACACTCCTACCATCCTCGAACCTCGCTCACCGTCGACGCGATCCAACTCCGACGAGTTCGACTGTGGAGGTGATCCAGGGCTTGAGGCTTGGCTTCGATGGCTCTAGAGCGTGGGGGGCGTGCCGTGGAGTGTTTCTGGATGCTTAGAGAGGCACTGCGGAGCTGGAGGCGTGCGTCCCTTCACTGTTATCAGTCTTCTTCCCCAGCGACGACGAGCCGTCGCGATTCCGGCGAGCTTCCACTATAGACTCAGGGAGGCAGCGAAATGGCACGCAGAGGGTCAGAAGAGCTTGAGGGAGACTAGGGGAGGAAGATCCAAAGCTTTGGGACACGAATCAACCAATGGATTCGTGCCCCCACCTAAGTCACCGGAGAATTGCTCCAGCGAGGCCTGGGAACGCGATTCCGACCAAAGGAGACCTCTGGCTTGATTGGAATCAATCGGGGAAGGAAAGGGGAGATCCAGGAAGCTAAAATTGAAGTAAATTGAGGCTTGTGGAGGGCGTACCTGGTCTAGCAATGAGCTTGGTCGTCGGAGCTCGCCGGAGGCCGCCGAAGCTCACCGAAGATGGTTGGAAACTCCGATTTCTCTCCTCCACGAGCATCCTCCTTGCTCCAGGGTCACTCTGGTTGCTTTGATTAGGAGGAAAAAGCTTTGGGAAGTTCTTCTCTCAAATTTTCCAAATCCCCTTTTCACTTGCAAATGGGGGCTATTTATAGGCTTCCAAATGGCTTGGTTGGTTGTTATGGCTAGAGTGGAAGGTGGTTAAGGTGGTTGGAGTGAAGTGGGAAGTGGTTAAGGTTGTTGGAGAGAAGTGGGAAGTGGTTAAGGTGGTTAAGAAGAAGTGGGAAGTCGTTATGGTTGTTGGAGTGAAGTGGGAAGTGGTTAAGGTTGTTGGAGTGAAGTGGGAAGTAGTTAAGGTTGTTGGGGTTTGTCTTATGGTTTAGGGTCTAACTTATGGCTTAGAGTTTGACTTGGGGTTTGACCTAGATTTTAGGGTTTGGATTAGGGTTTTGAATTTGGTTTAGGTCTTAACCTAGGGTTTAAGGTTTGGATTAGGGTTTAACCTAGGTTTTAGGGTTTTTCTAGGGTTTTTAGGATTTTTTAGGGTTTTGTTAGGTTTTTTTAGGGTTTTATGATTTTGTTTGGATTTTGTTTGATTTTTTTTAGGGTTTTGTTTGATTTTTTAGGATTTTTTAGAGTCCTGTTAGGGTTTGGTCCATTTGCAAGCATATGGGGGTGTCTACTGGATCATGCTTCATTGAAACATCTTTTAGCTAAGAAAGATGCTAAACCTAAATTGATCAGATGGATCTTATTATTGCAAGAATTTGATCATGAAATTAGGGATACAAAAGGAAGCAAAAATGTTGTAGCAGATCATCTCTCACGATTGAGTACCCTGCCTTTACATGATATTCCCATTAATGATATGTTTCCTCATGAACAAGTTTGTGTCATTATTGTGGAACTATGGTATGTAGACATTGTTAACTATTTGGTTATGGGATTAATCCCAGAGGAGTAGTCTAAGCAAGACAAATATAGATTTTTCTCTTAGATGAAGTACTTTTATTAGGATGACCCATATCTCTTTAAAAGTTGCCCTGATCAAAACATTAAGAGATGCATACCGGATCAAGAGGTAAAGAGTGTTCCTTCATTTTGTTATGATCAAGCCTGTGGTAGAGGGCCCAATAAGACAGCGATCAAGGTACTTCAGTGTGGATTCTATTGGCCAACTTTATTTAGAGATTCTTATGATTATTATAAAAGTTGTAATAGATGTCAACAAGTAGGAAGAATTTCAAGAAGGGACATGATGCCATTGAACCGCATTCTTGAAGTTGAAATTTTTGATGTTTGGGGTATTGATTTCATGAGCTGGTTCCCAAATTCACAAGATTTTTTTAATATTTTATTGACTACAGATTCTGTATCAAAGTGGACAAAGGCCATCCCGACCAAGACCAATGATAATAGAGTTGTGATTGAATTTTTAAAATCTAACATTTTTTCAAGATTTGAGGTACCTAGAGTCATCATTAGTGATGCAGGATCACATTTCTGCAATAGATCTTTTGAAGCATTAATGGAAAAGTATGCCATTACACATAAACTTGTATCAAAGTGGACAAGTTGAAGTCTCCAATAGACAAATTAAACAAATTCTGGAGAAGGTAGTTAAACCAAATAGAAAAGATTGGTCGAAAAAATTAGATGATGCTTTATGAGCCTACCACACAGCTTTTAAAACCAATTTAGGCATGTCCCCTTGTAGACTTGTATATGGAAAGGCTTGCCACTTGTCGGTTGAACTAGAACATAAGGCCTTGTGGGTTATTAAACAAGTTAACAAGGATCTAGAAACCGTTTGCCAAATGAGAAAATTGCAAGTGGTTGAGCTAGAGGAATTGAGGAATGAAGCTTATGAGAATTCCAAGGTTGCTAAGGAGAGGACTATAATTTTTCATGATAAGAAAATCTTAAGAAAAACTTTTATTGTAGGTCAAAATGTTCTCCTCTATAATTCCAAGCTTCACCTTTTCCCCTAACAAATTAAAATCTAGGTGGATGAGACCTTATATAATTGAAAAGGTTTACCCATTGTTGACATTAGGAATCTTAAGAATGGTAAGAGCTTTAAGGTAAATGGTCAACGCCTGAAGCCATTTTTGGAGTTTCCT
>JAMKQA010012046.1:0-10202 GCA_024699735.1 Posidonia australis
TGTGCTACTGAAAACAGGCCACTGCGCCTGTTTGGTGCGCCAGACTGGTGCGTCAGTCTGGAGTGCCACTTATGTGCGTCTAGGTGGGCCAGTAAAGTATGCAGAGGCAAAAACAGAAAACCACGCAAAGCAAACATCAGAGGATGCACTCTGGAAAAGTATGCAGCAGAAATCATTCTGGAGAAACTTGGAAAACATGCCTTGAAAGATTTATAAATGCAAATGTAATGCAATCACCTTGAGCTCAAGGGCTAGAAGCCTCACACAAGATCTCACCTATTTGAACTAGATGTAGAAAGAAATGACTCAGCCAGGCCTCTGGATGATGGACTGATACACGTGATTCTCACAAGGGAGTAAGGTGCAATCAGTCTACCAGATTCAGCCTGGAGCTGAATAACAAAACAGAGAAAACAAATGGAAAGCAGTCTAATCAACAGCTGAAAACATGTAGGTGGCATCTTGGCAAACCAGAGAATCAATCAAAAAGAAATAAACTTAAAACTCTGCGATAAAGCCATGCAAGTATGGATGTAATGCAAGCGCACTGATCCCTGGCCAGTCTGGCGTGCCTGCTGAGTGCACCAGACTGGTGCGCAGGTTGGGTGCGACTGGGATGTGCGCCCTAGGGAGTCTAGATCAGACTGTGACCTGATCCAGAACCCGCCCAGCAGAGATACAAGGAGGATTTATGCAAGTTCTAAATGGCCTATGCTATGATAAAAACTGGAAAACATGCTGCGAGTGCATAAGGTCAAGAATCATCATGAAAACAAAGCATTTGAAACCAAAGCAAGTTGGTGGGTTCATGCATGAAAACGTGTGAAATACTTAAGAACAAGCATGATCTCGGTAAAATGAATCAAAACATGCGTAAATGATGACCATACAGGTGCTTCTGTGTGCAAGGGCATACATGGTGCATGGCAGAATATTATGTGCAAGGAAACAATAGCTCATGCAGATTTTATGCTTGAAATGTAAACATAGATTAGCATGGAGATTATTTGCATAGAATGCGAGCATGTTATCATGAAAACTTCATAAACATGGAACAAAACAGATCATATAAGGTTTTAAGCATGTTTTATCAAGTTCTGAAAAGATATTTAGAAAATAAAGAGGAGGTAGAAAGCCTACCTCACGAAGTGTTCCTTCTTTGCAGTATCACAAATAAGAAGATCCTTGTTGCTTTGGAAGGCTCTAGGACGCAAGGGGGTGCTCCAGGGAATGAAAATAAGTTGTTGGACTGATGGAGAGACTCGTGCAGAGATCGGGCTTTAGAGCAGAAAATGGCTGGATTTCAGGTTTCTACTCAGGATTCTCAGCTCTTAGGATTTTTCATCTCTTCTTATGGCTACCTATGGGGGTCCTTTTATAGGGAACTCTCAAGGGTAATCTACGGGAATGAGGAGAGCCTCGCAGACGAAGAGCCTGGAAGATTCCATGGCATATTCGCTGCTGGAGGTAACAGCTAAGGAAGGTTGAAAGCCAGCAGCCGCAGCCTGCGTAGTGTTGTGCGCGCCAGGGATGTGCGCTGACTAAGTGCGCCACCTATGTGTGCTAGGGAAGTGTGCTAGGTTGGTGTGCTAGGTTGGTGCTCTCCCCTATTGGTCTGGTTTTTAGATTGGGCTGCAGGCTTGCTACGGGTTTAGGGTTGGTTTAAGGATCAGCCACATCCAAAGCAACAATTGGAGTCTTATCAATGAGTCACCTCAAAATCGGGGTGTCTACAGTAAGGATTCCTGTTACACATGGAAGAGGTGTTAGACACCCCCATATACCCGAGAAATCGGTCTTTCTAGGCTAATCGCTTGCTTGTGTTGCCAAGGCAAATGCTCATGTATACTTGCTAAGTCTAGGATGGATGAATGTTGCATGCCATGATGACATAAATGGGATAAATGAGCGGAAAACCATACAACCTAATGCTCAATAACGTTATGTGAGTCCTGGATTGTCGGTCAAAAGGAATCGACATAATAAACATCATTGCATGATCAAGGAAGAAAATAGAGAGACAAATTGCAAGGGAGCTCAGCCAAATACCTATTATGAACTAGGAAAACCGCACAAGCCATCTGTGCCCTTCTTCTATTCATTCGGTGCGCACTTGCTAGAGAAAGAACAGAGTAGGGAGCCATTCATTGCCCCATATCTAAATGCGGCTACATGAGGATGCAGTATGATGCATGGGGAGTTAGAGGGGGATACTAGAAACAGATACATGCAGATGATTTGGTCCTGGGATGCAAGAATTGCTCCTTCAACCTCCCTCTACAGTAGCCAAACCTCACTGGATCTCACGACCATGGAATCTGGCCGTGAGCTCCAGCGAGCCCAGTGGTGGCTATCTGAGGTAGGAGGAAGTGAGAGGAGATAATGGGGAGTGCATGGGATGCAAAGCATGAATGGATTCCCCTCCTGACGTTATCACCGAGCTTCACCAGAGTTTGGAGCATGGTCGGCCATGGAGGTGGCAATGAGTGTTGGCGAACATCTAGGAAGACTCGGTGAAGGTGATGGTGTGTCGAAATAAGGGGCGAATGAACCCACCAGCCATCAACCATTTACGGGTTCTTCGAACCTCTCACCGGTGGTGAAGAAGATGAAGATGAAATGACAAGATTGATGAAGATAACATGCATAGGATGATACGATGGAGTAATAAAAATGAAAGGAAACAAGAAGAAACAGATTTACACTATCGACAGTGAGAGAGGTACCTATAGAGTATTTTGGGTTGTCCCTTCCAATGACAGCTCGCGATGACATTTTCTCTTGCAGTTGACGTATGATAGCTACAGAGGTGGGCTCAGAGGGCTATGTAGTGACTAGTGGAAGATTCGGGTGTGTAATGTAGCAGCTTATATGTGGTGGACTAGAGGTGATGGCTCCAGCCGGTAATGAGGGGTGGTTGGACAGTGATGGACGACCAACGGATGTGTGGGATGCTTCAACGAGAGGGAAGGTTCTGCTGGAAGAGTGTCATATGCTTTGGCGTAAGGCAATCGATGCCAGGCCAAGAGGGAGTTGCTATGTTTGTAGGGTGGACGGAAGGTGGTGAAGTGGTGGCTAGAATGGTGGCTGAAGTGGAGATTTGCTCAGGGACAGTTGGTGCACAGAGTTGGGAGTCTAGAGAGGCTAGATGTAACACCCCTATGCTACACAACAGTACAGGAACTACCCAAATGCAGCTAAATGAATCTAAATAACAAAATAAAATAAATAAAACTAAACACCCAGACCTGTGTGTGGCAAAAGTGGCTCGAAAATGATGCACCAGACTAGACTACACCTACTCCTGAGCACCTGAAACAAGGGAAGAAGGAAAACACGCGTGAGTGACAGGAATGTCACCTAATACGTGCCCCAAAACAACGGCAAAACTCACGAAACATTTGCCAGAAAATCTCGAGAAAACCACAATCGCCAAAACCAATACACGCGGTTAGAAAGACTTCGAAAAGGATGCCATTTCAAAACTTTCTTTTCTTTTTCTTTCAAAACCTTATGATCATTAACAAATCATTATGCACAACTCAGGAAAAGCAAACCATTACATCTAGTTTCCCAGCCCAAAGCATCATTTAATCCATTAACACAATTCATCACAAATCAGGGCTAGGAACTAGTCCAACACAAATCCACAATTCTTATTTCAAAACTGGTCACATCACCCTGGCCACAGGCAATCGACCTGGCCACAAGCAGCTGATGAGTATTCCATGTCACCACACTCACACTGTAGTGCCGCAGTGAACCACCCAGCGTTGGAGTTCAACCGCCTCGACCGTAGCCTCAAATGTACCCTCACTGGTATAAGCACGGAGTGCGTCCTCACGACACCCTGGTGCCCGAGGACCTGGGGACTCTAACCCAAACCCGACCAGCACCGACACTGAGGGTAGTCCGGGTCTACCATACCCAGGTCTTACAGTACCACCACAGTCTCGAGGCTCCTACACCGAACTGTAAACTCGGCAACCACAACCATGGACACGTCCCCGACATCTCTAGAGGTCTCACTATCCCTGTCGGCAAGCCCTAGTCTAATTGTGGTTCCTACAAATCTCATAAATCTCTTGAAAACCATATGCAGTTTCTCTATTCAAAACATTTGACAAAACCATTTTTCATTCATAAAACTCTTTATAAATCTCACGCATTGTGCGTCACATTATCATCTATGGTTCTCAAAAACCCAATCATTCATTCATGGTCATTGTACCATGCAATCACCCCTCACATGGGTCCACATTTATACACATAAATCATGTTTCACAATTCATGGAAAACATCATTAAAACAACATGTTCACATGCAATATCTCATTAATCATTTCCATGCATCTCATACATTTATCATGCATTTATCCAAATTTATTAACATTTTACAAAGTATTTCTCAACATAGTCCTGGGTCCTAATTCGGCATACCGAATAGGGTTTCGGTCGACCGAAAATCCCTGATTCGGTCGACCAAAATATTTTGGTATTCTGAATCCCTATCAGTTTATCAATTCCCTACCAGAATGGTCGACCAAAATCATCCGGTCGTCCGAAATCCCCTGATTTGGCCAACTGAATTTCCCTCGGTCGTCTGAATTAGTGGTCCAAGGAACCCACCTAGGAGCATTTCGGCATAGCAAACCCAGTTCGGCATACCATTTTCCACGATTGCAGAAAACCTCTTCGACCACCATCGTCTCTTCTCCCCAAAGTGGGAGTAAGGAGCAGACCCTTCTAAATGACCACAAAAATTACAAGTAAAACATGGGGTGTAGACCTCCAAGTCTACTTCAAAATCCCTCAATCCAAACATAAAACCATTAAGCATGCTGTTCTATATAAATTCACAAGAGCATAAGACTCATGTGGAATCATTACAGCATGCATCAAGAACACCCACAAAAATCCCACGAAACATCCATGAATCAACATGATATCTTCACAAACACATGATTCATCTCATTTACAACATTATCCCTATTTTTGCATGATTTCTACATCATTATTCATGATTTAACCCTAATCCTCAACATACCCTAACTGAAAAAGGAAGGAGGAGGGGAGACACGTACCTAGCTTCGGCGAGCCTCGCGTGCCCTAGAGCTCTGGCGATGCACGACACCGACCTTCCCCAGCGCTCGCGCGATCTCCCCTCGCACGAAGCTTCCTTCCCACCCACGGCTCACCTCCGACCTTCTCCCTCTGGTTCCTTCTCAGCCTCCTCACTCCACGCCTCCCTTTAATGCCACCTCCGCGCCTGCCAGCCCCTCTGCCGTCAAAGGTACGAGATGAGCAGCCCTCCAGCTAAGCTCACGAGCAGGAGTAGACGGGTTGCAGGTCACGGGTGTGGGAAAGAAAGGAGGAGTCACGAGCATGTGTTTGGGCTTCTTTGACCAGGTCCAAGTTCAAGCGGGTCTCACCCCCAAACATGGGTCCCAGACACCCAATCAGACCCACAAAGCCAAAGAAGTCACACCACAAGGGAAAACCAGGAACATGAACATAATGCACAGGGAGAAACCATAGCCAACAAACACCACCTAGATTAACCATTAACAAACCATATACAAATAATACAGGAAATGAAATTCCATGGTTTATATTAATTGGAAAATCAGGCATTGATGTTACACCAGAGGTCCAGGAGAAGGAGTCGTTGGACATGAGGTCGGGTTTTATAGAGGGAAGAGAGGTGGGTGGTCATTGATTCACAAGTGGATTAATGATGTGGAGTTTTGATTCAATCAAGTAGGATTTGATGAGAACTAGGATTAAGTAAAGCAGTTTGATGGTCCAGGAAGTCTAGGGAACATGCCCAAATCCATTTCATCCAATGAGAAGAGGCGGATTGGTGGTCTACTAAGCGAAAAGACCAATTGAGCCTCAGTAGTTTATTCTCTGATCTTTCCACACATCTGACCAACGCATCCCACTCACGCTATTGGATCACAGTGGTCGAATGGCTGGGCTAGAGCAAGATCTACTGGGCTGGACCTATGGCTATCACTTGATTGCTGGAGCATCAAGGGCTTGGACTTGGTGTTTGGGATAAGTTTATAGTGGATTAATGGTTTTGAACTGAGTTTAGGGTGTTAGAATTGGTTTTGGAGTGTGAAATGGGTTTTGGTGTGGGAAGTGCCTCGTTGCTACCAATGCGCTCTTTCAGAAAATTTTGCTAGAAAGTGGCTGCCAAAGTGGGATATCTACAACTACAACTAGGCGAATTCGTATTTCTTTTGTTTGTTTTGAAGGGAAGAAGGATACTACATAGCATGAAGATGCCATTAGGCAGCATCTTGTCGTCGACCGAGTGAACCGGGAATCCATACCATCAATCCAACCACAACTCCCGTAGGTATCTTGTCAACCAACAGAGACGAACCAACAAGTGGCAATCACAACAAGAGTCGTCAATGTACATAGAAGCGACGACGACTCTACAACAACCCTTAAACACCCTTAAAACCACCATCCACAGTCTTGACCCTGGCTAGGACACATAGTTCTAAAATTGGCTTGACTTCTCCATGTTTGAGTCTTCAATATGATGGCACTTTAATTGAACAATTTAGTTGTGTGACAACATTTCAAAACTAAATCTGTTCACCTCTCTACTCTTTGGCTATGCGACAAATTCCAGAAACCAAGTGGGTCTCACCTTTGGGTTGTGTGATAAATTCCCATAAACAAAAGGTATTTTCTATTTTTTTTGCCTCTTGTGGTTGACTATTTGAGAGTGAGCTCCCTATTTTTGGAAATGCTCAATGAAGATATCAATCTTACCTTGGAGCTAATCTTATTTCAAGATCAACTTTAAGAAGAGACATCTGTAGATTTCCTAATTTTGCATTTCTGAGATTTAATTAAGGATAGGATACTTTAAGGCATCCTAAATCACATAACCAAGGATATTTAACATTTCTACTAGATTTTCCATAATTTATTTATGAACAATTTACTTTTCATGGTTCAAGGCCATTGACTGTGGCAGAGCTAACGCATTCAAATTAGTAGTAAGTTTCAGTACCTTGAACATTTTTTTTGGTGTCAAGTTATTAGTTGTGGCAAAGCTAACACACTTGTTTTACGCAAACTGGTAGTAAGTTTGAGTACTTTAAATATTAATTAATGTGAGTTTATTAGCTATAGCAGAGTTAATTACTTTCATTGAACTCAAATTAATGGCAGATTTGAGTATTTTAATGTTAAAAAAATGTTTTTATAATTATATAGAATTTTTGAAGTTATTCTGGACTTTTAACACATTTCTTTAGATTAATACAAAAAATAAGCGGAAAACTGTAAAAAACCTGGCTCATTGCTTGTCTAAGTGGCGACAATGCTCGTTGCTAGTTTCATTTGCTACGAGTCTCGTCACTACTAAAGAGGCGACGAGTACTTGGGGATTCTCTTACATGATACTTTGTCATCTAGGGCTTTAATATATTATATGGAAATTTTATAAAGCATTTTACTAATTTTTTCCATAATTATTAATATTTATATGATTTTCCCATAATTTTTAATATTATATGGGATTTTTAATATTTCTATGATTTATATCATATATGATATATCATATAAACTTTTAAAAATAGCAAATAATTGTAGAAAATTTTAGAAAATTCTAGAAGAGTGGATGACATTAATTTTAAAATGATATATCTTTATTCTGGTCAAAAAAAAGATTTTAAGTTAGTTATTACATTTTTAAATGTTATAATTATATTTAATTCAAAATAATATTTAAAAATGAAAATAAATCTAAAATATCTAACTAGTTACAAATTTAGACCAAGTTTAAAATATCCACAAAATTAATAAACTTCTCCCACAAAATTATAGAAGATATTAATTTTAAATTAAGATTGCTTAATGTATATGTTTGTGTTTAAGTTAGATATTTATAAAAAATATTTTTTTGTTGTAGGAAAAATTTTAAAAATGGAGACGAAGTCATAGACAGTTCCTAGATTCGTAACGAGCTGGTTTGGGGTTAAATTTTAAATAATTTGACATTTAGAACTTTTTACTTGTCTTGCTTGCGACTAGCTTACATGGATTATCTTATTATTTTTCAAATAGATTTTTTGTGCCAAGAAAATAAAATATCTGAGCTTGTCACTACTCCTTTAGATGACGAGCTAAAATATCTGATTTAAAATATTAAAATTTTAAATTTGAGTTTAGATATTACTTCTAAATAATATCTTCTCTTTTTCCAACGACATATGACGTCAAAAAACATTATATAAACTCCTATTTTTTATACATTACATCATTTTCTAAAATAAACCATTACATATGCATATGGGAAGCCAACTCCTGGTTAGTATTAGTAAAGTTTATTTATGTATTTTTTATCTTTCTGAGATTATTTACTACACCCATAAAGCTAATCTAGATCTATTTGTCTATTTTGAAGGAAGGAATACGTAACGTAACACAAGGACGTCGTTGGATGACATCCTGCCATCGATCCAATGAGCCGATGACTCACATTAGCATATTCCAAAGGCACCTTGTCAACCAACAATGTGAATCAACAAGTAGCGATCACAAGTATTGTCAATGAATGTGGAAGCATCGACGTCATCAACAACACTCCCAAATTCACACTCTACATACCTATTATTGTTGTTGTTTGACCCTTTCTCTACTAATCTTCCTTTTGTGAATAGGGCTTCACTCTTTACATCTCTTTCTCAAGTTAATTCTCTATCTATTAATTCTTTTGAAAGCAAAGATTTTTTTTACATCTTTTAAAGAAATAGAGTCTTTTCTGTAGATAAGGGTTTCCTAAAAATTCTTGAAGGATGGTGGCAAAAAGCATAAAATAATAAAGCATAGTCCTCATATTCAATCTTGACATCGATATTATCTAAATCCATAATAATAGAAGTAAACTCATCCATATGATGTTTGACAAGCGTACCTTCATTCATGTGAAGCATAAATAGCTTTTGCTTCAAATATAGATAGCTAGAAAGAGACTTCACCATGTATAAAGATTCAAACTTCTGCCAAGCACTTGTTGTGTTTTCTTCGTGAACGATCTCACGCAAAACTTAATTAGACACAGACAACATAATCATGGTTAATGTTTTTTCATCAAGTTCTTCCCATTATTCATACATCATGGTGCTCGACTTCATCTCCTTTCCAACGATGGCCTTCCTCAACCTATTTTGAATTAAACAACCACACATCTTGTAACAACCCAGGTCTAAGGAATGGTGCTTTGGCCAGATAATTAAGGTGAATTCAGGTGCATTAGGCTTTAGGGGTCCCAATGCCTAACGTAGGACACATTCTTAGTGGTGTCTGACGCTTGGATTGTGGGTTTCTGGCCTTTGGCTTGGTATGGTTTAGGCGTTGTGCTGGCCCTCTTAGGAGTTTTGTGGTTTCTCTTGGGCCATGGAGGTTTGGTGGCGGGTCCCTAATGGCACGAGTCACGTGGACGTGGAAGGTCGCGTGGTTTGGTTTCGTGCATGCGGCTTCCTTTCTTTCCTTCTCTTCTTTCTCTTTCCTTTCTTTCTTTCCTTTCTTTCTTTCCCCACGCCTTCTTCTTCTTCTTCTTCTTCTTCTTCTTCTTCTTCTTCTTCTTCTTCTTCTTCTTCTTCTCCTCCTCTCGTGCGTGGGAGAGGGAGAGTAAAGAGAGAGGAGAAGCGGGAGAGAGTGAGGGATTGTGAGAGAGAGAGGGAGATGGTGGGGAGGAGGGCGCAGCAGCCGCTACCGTGCCGCTGTCGTCGCGTGGAGGAGAGGAACAGCTCGTGGCTGGAGGAGGAGCGTCGCCATCCGTCTCACGTCGTCGCGTCTTCGGTCGAGGTACGCACCCCGTAGATTTTATTTTGATTCCAAATTTGTACCATAGCTGCATGTTAGTGTGCTGATAATTGTAGTAAATTTTATAGAATTTATTGTGCATTTGTGGGCCATTTATGGCCGTATTTATGGTTGAGGGTGAATAGTGTCTCCTTTGTGTTTTCTATGGTTTTCTCGAGATCCGCTTGATGGATCTCGGTGTTGTTTGTCTGATTTGGAAGATCTCATTGAGATCTTCATTTTGATATACTGTTTGCATGGTTTGGATTGGTGGTGTAACCATGCCGGCGAGGAGATTCCGCAAATGAATGCGAAATCGGTCGGCAAAATCACGTCGAAAAAGCAAAATAAAACGGAGTCGCCACC
>JAMKQA010012055.1:0-10153 GCA_024699735.1 Posidonia australis
TAGACTGGGCAGTCAATGTCCATTGCCCCTTTGGACTTCCGCGAGCACAGAAGCTAGCTTGCTTGACTTTGACCGGGAGGTCAAGGTCCTTTGCCCCTTTCGATTTCTGCAGGCGTGGAATCCAGCTTGCATGACTTTGACCTGGCGGTCAAGGTCGTTTGCCCCGTAGGATTTCCACAGGCGCGGAATCCAACTTGCTTGACTTTGACGTGGTGGTCATTGTCCTTTGCCCCTTTCGATTTTCGTGGGCGTGGAATCTAGCTTGCTTTACATTGACCAGGCCGTCATTGTCCATTGCCCCTATGGACTTCCGCGGGCACGGAAGCCTACTTGCTTGACTTTGACAGGCGGTCAATGTCCTCTGCCCCTTGGGATTTCCACGAGCGCGGAATCCAGCTTGCTTGACTTTGATCGGGCGGTCATTGTCCTGTGCCCCTTTGGATTCCCGTAGGCGCGGAATCCAGCTTGCATCACTTTGACTAGGCGGTTAATGTCGTTTGCCCCTTTGGATTTCCGCGGGAGTGGGATCCAGCTTGCCTGACTTTGATCGGGCAATCAATGTTCTTTGCCCCTTTGGATTTCCGTAAGCGTGGAATCCATCTTGCTTGACTTTGACATGGCGGTCATTATCCTTTGCCCCTTTGGATTTCAGCGGGTGCGGATTCAAGCTTGCTTGACTTTGACGAGGCGCTCGAGGTCCTTCGCCCTTTGGAATTCCACGGGGGCGGAATCAAGCCTACATGACTATGACCGGGAGGTCAAGGTCCTTTGCCCCTTTGGATTTCTGCAAGCGAAGAATCCAGCTTGCTTGACTTTGACTGGGCGGTCTAGGTCGTTTGCCCCTTTGGATTTCCGTGGGCGCGGAATCCTGCTTCCTTGACTTCAACCGGGCGGTCAAGGTCCTTTGCCCCTTTAAATTTCCGCAAGCGCGAAATCCAGCTTGCTTCACTTCGACCGAGCGGTCATGGTGCATTGCTCCTTTGGATTTTCACGGCCGCGGAATCCAGCTTGCTTGACTTTGACAGGGCGGTCAACGTCCTTTGCCCCTTTGGACTTCCACAGGCGTGGAATCCAGCTTGCTTCACTTTGACTAGGCAGTCAATGTCCTTTGCCCCTTTGGACTTCCGCGGGCGTGGAATCCAGCTTGCTTGACTTTGACTGGGCGATCAAGGTCCTTTACCCCTTTGGATTTTCGAGGGGGCGGAATCCTGCTTGCATGACTTTGACCGGGCGGTCATTGTCCTTTGCCCCTTTGGATTCCCAAGGGCGCGGAATCCAGGTTGCCTGACTTTGACTGTGCAGTCAATGTCGTTTGCCCCTTCGGATTTCCGCAGGCGTGGGATCCAGCTTGCTTGACTTTGATCGGGCAGTCAATGTCGTTTGCCCCTTTGGATTTCTGCGATCGGGCAGTCAATGTCGTTTGCCCCTTTGGATTTCCGCGACAGTGGAATCCGGCTTGCTTGAGTTTGACTAGGCGGTCATTATCCTTTGCCCCTTTGGATTTCCACGGGTGCGGAATGAAGCTTGCCTGACTTTGACCAGGCTGTCAAGGTCCTTTTCCCTTTGGATTTCCGCAGGTGCGGAATCCAGCTTGCTTGACTTTGACCGGGAGGTCAAGGATTTTGCCCCTTTGGATTTCTACAGGCGCGGAATCTATCTTGCTTGACTTTGACCGGGCAATCAAGGTCGTTTGCCCCTTTGGATTTCCGTGGGCGAGGAATCCAGCTTGGTTGACTTCGACCGGGCGGTCAATGTCCTTTGCCCCTTTCGATTTTCGCGGGCGCGGAATCCAGCTTGCTTGACTTTGACTAGGCGGTCAATGTCCATTACCCCTTTGGACTTCCGCGGGCACGGAAGCTAGCTTGCTTGACTTTGACCGGGAGGTCAAGCTCCATTGCCCTGTTGGATTTCTGCTAGCACGGAATCCAGCTTGCTTGACTTTGACCGGGCGGTCAAGGTCGTTTGCCCCTTTGGATTTCCGTGACCGCGGAATCCGGCTTGCTTGAGTTTGACTAGGCGGTCATTATCCTTTGACCCTTTGGATTTCCACGGGTGCGGAATGAAGCTTGCCTGACTTTGACCAGGCTGTCAAGGTCCTTTTCCCTTTGGATTTCCGCGGGTGCGGAATCCAGCTTGCTTGACTTTGACCGGGAGGTCAAGGATTTTGCCCCTTTGGATTTCTACAGGTGCGGAATCTATCTTGCTTGACTTTGACCGGGAGATCAAGGTCGTTTGCCCCTTTGGATTTCCGTGGGCGAGGAATCCAGCATGGTTGACTTCGACCGGGCGGTCAATGTCCTTTGCCCCTTTGGATTTCGCGGGCGCGGAATCCAGCTTGCTTGACTTTGACTAGGCGGTCAATGTCCATTACCCCTTTGGACTTCCGCGGGCACGGAAGCTAGCTTGCTTGACTTTGACCGGGAGGTCAAGCTCCATTGCCCTGTTGGATTTCTGCTAGCACGGAATCCAGCTTGCTTGACTTTGACCGGGCGGTCAAGGTCGTTTGCCCCTTTGGATTTCCGTGGGCGTGGAATCTAGCTTGCTTGACTTTGACGGGGCGGTCAATGTCCTTTGCCCCTTTGGATTTTTGCAGGTGTGGAATTCAGCTTGCTTGACTTTGACCGGCAGTCATTGTCCATTGCCCCTTTGGACTTTCGCGGGCACGGAAGCCAGCTAGCTTGACTTTGACCGGGCGGTCAATGTCCTCTGCCCATTTGGACTTCTGTGGGCGCGGAATCCAGCTTGTTTGAGTTTTGACTGAGCGGTCAAGGTCCTTTGCCCCTTTGGATTTCCGCAGGCGCGAAATCCAGCTTGCTTGACTTCGACCGAGCGGTGATGGTCCTTTGCCCCTTTGGATTTTCATGGGCGCTGAATCCATCTTGCTTGACTTTAACAGGGCGGTCAACGTCCTTTGCCCCTTTGAACTTCCACGGGTGTGGAATCCTGCTTGCTTGACTTTAATCGGGCGATCAATGTCCTTTGCCCCTTTGGACTTCCGCAGGCGCAGAATCCAGCTTGCTTGCCTTTGACCGGGAGGTCAATGTCCTTTCCCCCTTTGGATTTCCACGGGCGCGGAATCCAGCTTGCTTGACTTTGACTGGGCGGTTAATGTCGTTTGCCCCTTTGGATTTCCGCAAGCGTGGGATCCAGCTTGCCTGACTTTGATCGGGCAGTCAATGTTGTTTGCCCCTTTGGATTTCCACGAGCGTGGAATCCAGCTTGCTTGACTTTGACTGGGCGGTCATTATCCTTTGCCCCTTTGGATTTCAGCGGGTGCGGAATCAAGCTTGCTTGACTTTGACCGGGCGCTCATGGTCCTTCGCCCTTTGGATTCCCGTGGGTGCGGAATCAAGCTTGCTTGACTTTGACCGGGCGGTCAAGGTCCTTTGCCCCTTTGGATTTCTGCAGGCGTGGAATCTAGCTTGCTTGACTTTGATCGGGCGGTCAAGGTCGTTTGTCCCTTTGGATTTCCGTGGGCGCGGAATCCAACTTGCTTTACTTCGACCGGGCGGTCAATGTCCATTGCCCCTTTCGATTTTCGTAGGTGCGGAATCCAGCTTGCTTGACATTGACCGAGTGGTCAATGTCCAGTGCCCCTTTGGACTTCCTTGGGCACGGAAGCCAGCTTGCTTGACTTTGACTGGGCGGTCAATGTCCTTTGACCCTTTGGACTTCCGCGGGTGCGGTATCCTGCTTGCTTGACTTTGACCGAGTGGACAAGGTCCAATGCCCCTTTGGATTTCCGCGGTTGCGGAATCCAGCTTGCTTGACTTTGACCGGGCGGTCATTGTCCTTTGCCCCTTTGGATTCCCGGGGGCGCGGAATCCAGCTTGCCTGACTTTGACTGGGCGGTCATTGTCGTTTGCCCCTTTGGATTTCCGCGGGCGTGGGATCCAGCTTGCTTGACTTTGACCGGGCGGTCAATGTCCATTGCCCCTTTGGTCTTCCGCGGGCATGGAAGCCAGCCTGCTTGACTTTGATCGGGCGGTCAAAGTCCTTTGCCCCTTTGTACTTCTGCGGACATGGGATTCTGCTTGTAGGACTTTGACCGGGCGGACAAGGTCCTTTGCCCCTTTGGATTTCCGCTGGCACGACCGTGTGGTCATGGTCCTTTGCCCCTTTGGATTTTCGTAGGCGCGGAATCCAGCTTGCTTGACTTTGACAGGGCGGTCAACGTCCATTGCCTCTTTGCACTTCCACGGGCGTGGAATCTAGCTTGCTTGACTTTGACCGGGCGGTCAATGTCCTCTGCCCCTTTGGATTTCCGCGTGCGTGAAATCCTGCTTGCTTGACTTTGACTGGGCGGTCATGGTCCATTGCCCCATTGGATTTCCGCGGGCGCGGAATCCAGCTTCCATGACTTTGACCGAGCGGTCAAGGTCCTTTGCCCCATTGGATTTCCGTAGGCGTGGAATCCAGCATGCTTGACTTCGACCGAGCGGTCAAGGTCCATTGCTCCTTTGGATATTCGCAGGCGCGGAATCCAGCTTGCTTGACTTTGACAGAGCGGTCAACGTCCTTTGCCCCTTCGGACATCCACGGGCGTGGAATCCAGCTTGCTTGACTTTGACTGGGCAGTCAATTTCCTTTGACCCTTTGGACTTCCGCGGGTGCGGTATCCTGCTTGCTTGACTTTGACCGAGTGGACAAGGTCCTTTGCCCCTTTGGATTTCCGCGGTCGCGGAATCCAGCTTGCTTGACTTTGACCGGGCGGTCATTGTCCTTTGCCCCTTTGGATTCCCGCGGGCGCGGAATCCAGCTTGCCTGACTTTGACTGGGCGGTCATTGTCGTTTGCCCCTTTGGATTTCCGCGGGCGTGCGATCCAGCTTGCTTGACTTTGATCGGACAATCAATGTTGTTTGCCCCTTTGGATTTCCATGGCCACGGAATTCAGCTTGCTTGACTTTGACAGGGCGGTCATTATCCTTTGCCCTTTTGGATTTCCACGGGTGCGGAATCAAGCTTGCTTGACATTAACCAGGCGGTCATGGTCCTTTTCCCTTTGGATTTCTGCGGGTGCGGAATCTAGCTTGCTTGACTTTGACCTGGAGGTCAAGGTTTTTTGCCCCTTTGGATTTCTGCAGGCGCGGAATCTTGCTTGCTTGACTTTGACCGTGCGGTCAAGGTTCGTTTGCCCTTTTGGATTTTTGTGGGGGAGGTATCCAGCTTGCTTGACTTCGACCGGGCGAACAATATCCTTTGCCCCTTTTGATTTTCGCGGGAGCGGAATCCAGTTTGCTTGACTTAGACCAGGCAGTCAATGTCCATTGCCCCTTTGGACTTCCGCGGTCACGGAAGCTAGCTTGCCTGACTTTGATCGGGCAGTCAAGGTCCTTTGGCCCTTTGGATTTCTGCACGCGCGGAATCCATCTTGCTTGACTTTGACCGGGCGGTCAAGGTTGTTTTCCCCTTTGGATTTCCGTGGGCGCGGAATCCATCTTGCTTGACTTTGACATGGCGGTCAATGTCCTTTGCCTCTTCGGATTTTCACAGGTGCGGAATCCAGCTTGCTTGACTTTGACTAGGCAGTCATTGTCTATTACCCCTTTGGACTTCCGCAGGCACGGAAGCATGCTTGCTTGACTTTGACCGGGCGGTCATTGTCCTCTGCCCCTTAGGACTTCTGTGGGCGCGTAATCCAGCTTGCTTGAGTTATGACCGGGCGGTCAAGGTCCTTTGCCCCTTTGGATATCTATGGGTGCGGAATCCAGCGTGCCTGACTTTGCCTGGCCGGTCAATGTCGTTTGCGCCTTTGGATTTCCCCGGGCGTGGGATCCAGCTTGCTTGACTTTGATCGGCTGTTCAATGACGTTTGCCCCGTTGGATTTCCGCAGGCGTGGAATCCAGCTTGCATTACTTTGATTTGGCGGCCATTATCCATTGCCCCTTTAGATTTCTGCGGGTGCGGAATCAAGCTTGCTAGACTTTGACTAGGTGGTCAAGGTCCTTTGCCCATTGGATTTCTGCGGGCTCGGAATCCAGCTTGCTTGACTTTGACCGGGAGGTCAAGGTCCTTTGCCCCTTTGGATTTCTGCAGGCGCGGAATCCAGCGTGCTTGCCTTTGACCAGGAGGTCAAGGTCGTTTGCCCCTTTTGATTTCCGTGGGCACGGAATCAAGCTTGCTTGACTTTGACCGGGCAGTCAATGTCCTTTGCCCCTTTGGATTTTTGCGGGCGCGGAATCCAGCTTGCTTGACTTTGACCAGGCGGTCAATGTCCATTGCCCCTTTGGAATTCCGCGAGCACGGAAGCCAGCATGCTTGACTTTGACCAGGCGGTCAATGTCCACTACCCATTTGGTCTTCTGTGGGCGCGGAATCCAGCTTGCATGACTTTGACCGGGCGGTCAATGTCCAATGCCCCTTTGGACTTCCGCGAGCACGGAAGCTAGGTTGCTTGACTTTGACTGGGTGGTCAATGTCCTCTGCCCCTTTGGACTTTTGCGGGCGCGGAATCCAGCTTGCTTGAGTTCTGACCGGGCGGTCAAGGTCCTCTGCCCCTTTGGATTTCCACAGGCGCGGAATCCAGTTTGCTTGACTTCGACCAAGCGGTCATGTTCCATTGCTCCTTTGGATTTTCGTGGGCGCGGAATCCAGCTTGCTTGACTTTGTCAACGTGGTCAACGTCCATTGCCCCTTTGGACTTCCACGGGCGTGGAATCCAGCATGCTTGACTTTGACTGGGCGGTCAATGTCCTTTGCCCCTTTGGACTTCCGCGGGAGCGGAATCTAGCTTGCTAGACATTGAACGGGCGGTCAATGTTCATTGCCCCTTTGGACTTCTGCGAGCACGGAAGCTAGCTTACTTGACTTTGACCGGGTGGTCAATGTCCTCTGCCCCTTTGGACATCTACGGGTGCGGAATCCAGCTTGCTTGAGTTCTGACCGGGCGGTCAAGGTCCTTTGCCCCTTTGGATTTCCGTAGGCGTGGAATCCAGTTTGCTTGACTTCGACCGAGCGGTCATGGTCCATTGGTCCTTTGGATTTTCGTGGGCGCGGAATCCAGCTTGCTTGACTTTGACAAGGCGGTCAACGTCCATTGCCCCTTTGGACTTCCACGGGCGTGGAATCCAGCATGCTTGACTTTGACTAGGCGGTAAATGTCCTTTGCCCCATTGGACTTCCACGGGCGCGGAATCCAGCTTGCTTGACTTTGATCGGGCGGTCAAGGTCCTTTGCCCATTTGGATTTCCTTGGGCGCAAAATTCAGCTTGCTTGACTTTGACCGAGCGGTCATTGTCCTATGCCCATTTCGATTCCCGCGGGCGCGAAATTCAGCTTGCCTGACTTTGACTGGGCGGTCAATGTCGTTTGCCCCTTTGGATTTCCGCGGGTGTGGGATCCAGCTTGCTTGACTTTGATCGGGCAGTCAATGTTGTTTGCCCCTTCGGATTTCCACGGCCATGGAATCCAGCTTGCTTGACTTTGATAGGGCGGTCATTATCCTTTGCCCCTTTGGATTTCCACGGGTGCGGAATCAAGCTTGATTGACTTTGACCGGGCGGTCACGGTCCTTTTCCCGTTGTATTTCCGTGGGTGCGGAATCCAACTTGCTTGACTTTGACCAGGAGGTCAAGGTTTTTTGCCCCTTTGGATTTCTGCAGGAGTGGAATCTAGCTTGCTTGACTTTGACCGGGCGGTCAAGGTTCGTTTGCCCTTTTAGATTTTCGTGTGCGAGGAATCCAGCTTGCTTGACTTCGACCGGGCGGTCAATATCCTTTGCCCCTTTGGATTTTCGCGGGAGCGGAATCCAGCTTGCTTGACTTAGACTGGGTAGTCAATGTCCATTGCCCCTTTGGACTTCCGCGAGCACGGAAGCTAGCTTGCTTGACTTTGACCGGGAGGTCAAGGTCCTTTGCCCCTTTCGATTTCTGCAGGCGTGGAATCCAGCTTGGATGACTTTGACCTGGCGGTCAAGGTCGTTTGCCCCGTAGGATTTCCACAGGCGCGGAATCAAGCTTGCCTGACTTTGACGTGGTGGTCATTGTCCTTTGCCCCTTTCGATTTTCGTGGGCGTGGAATCTAGCTTGCTTGACATTGACCAGGCCGTCATTGTCCATTGCCCCTTTGGACTTCCGCGGGCACGGAAGCCTGCTTGCTTGACTTTGACAGGCGGTCAATGTCCTCTGCCCCTTGGGATTTCCACGGGCGCGGAATCCAGCTTGCTTGACTTTGATCGGGCGGTCATTGTCCTGTGCCCCTTTGGATTTCCGTAGGCGCGGAATCCAGCTTGCATCACTTTGACTAGGCGGTTAATGTCGTTTGCCCCTTTGGATTTCCGCGGGCGTGGGATCCAGCTTGCCTGACTTTGATCGGGCAATCAATGTTCTTTGCCCCTTTGGATTTCCGCAGGCGTGGAATCCAGCTTGCTTGACTTTGACTTGGCGGTCATTTTCCTTTGCCACTTTGGATTTCCGCGGGTGCGGAATCAAGCTTGCTTGACTTTGACGAGGCGCTCGAGGTCCTTCGCCGTTTGGAATTCCACGGGGGCGGAATCAAGCCTGCTTGACTTTGACCGGGAGGTCAAGGTCCTTTGCCCCTTTGAATTTCTGCAGGCGCAGAATCCAGCTTGCTTGACTTTGACCGGGCGGTCTAGGTCGTTTGCCCCTTTGGATTTCCGTGGGCGCGGAATCCAGCTTCCTTGACTTCGACCGGGCGGTCAAGGTCCTTTGCCCCTTTAAATTTCCACAAGCGCGGAATCCAGCTTGCTTGACTTCGACCGAGCGGTCATGGTGCATTGCTCCTTTGGATTTTCGCGGCTGCGGAATCCAGCTTGCTTGACTTTGACAGGGCGGTCAACGTCCTTTGCCCCTTTGGACTTCCACAAGCGTGGAATCCAGCTTGCTTGACTTTGACTAGGTGGTCAATGTCCTTTGCCTTTGGACTTCCGCGGGCGTGGAATCCAGCTTGCTTGACTTTGACTGGGCGATCAAGGTCCTTTACCCCTTTGGATTTCCGAGGGGGTGGAATCCAGCTTGCATGACTTTGACCAGGCGGTCATTGTCCTTTGCCCCTTTGGATTCCCAAGGGCGCGGAATCCAAGTTGCCTGACTTTGACTGTGCGGTCAATGTCGTTTGCCCCTTCGGATTTCCGCAGGCGTGGAATCCAGCTTGCTTGACTTTGATCGGGCAGTCAATGTCGATTGCCCCTTTGGATTTCCGCGATCGGGCACTCAATGTCGTTTGCCCCTTTGGATTTCCGCGACCGCGGAATCCGGCTTGCTTGAGTTTGACTAGGCGGTCATTATCCTTTGCCCCTTTGGATTTCCACGGGTGTGGAATGAAGCTTGCCTGACTTTGACTAGGCTGTCAAGGTCCTTTTCCCTTTGGATTTCCGCAGGTGCGGAATCCAGCTTGCTTCACTTTGACCGGGAGGTCAAGGATTTTGCCCCTTTGGATTTCTACAGGCGCGGAATCTATCTTGCTTGACTTTGACCGGGCGATCAAGGTCATTTGCCCCTTTGGATTTCCGTGGGCGAGGAATCCAGCTTGGTTGACTTCGACCGGGCGGTCAATGTCCTTTGCCCCTTTTGATTTTCGCGGGCGCGGAATCTAGCTTGCTTGACTTTGACTAGGCGGTCAATGTCCATTACCCCTTTGGACTTCCGCGGGCACGGAAGCTAGCTTGCTTGACTTTGACCGGGAGGTCAAGCTCCATTGCCCTGTTGGATTTCTGCTAGCACGGAATCCAGCTTGCTTGACTTTGACCGGGCGGTAAAGGTCGTTTGCCCCTTTAGATTTCCGCGACCGCGGAATCCGGCTTGCTTGAGTTTGACTATGCGGTCATTATCCTTTGCCCCTTTGGATTTCCACGGGTGCGTAATGAAGCTTGCCTGTCTTTGACCAGGCAGTCAAGGTCCTTTTCCCTTTGGATTTCCACGGGTGCGGAATCCAGCTTGCTTGACTTTGACCGGGAGATCAAGGTCGTTTGCCCCTTTGGATTTCTGTGGGCGAGGAATCCAGCATGGTTGACTTCGACCTGGCGGTCAATGTCCTTTGCCCCTTTGGATTTTCATGGGCGCGGAATCCAGCTTGCTTGACTTTGACTAGGCGGTAAATGTCCATTACCCCTTTGGACTTCCGCGGGCACGGAAGCTAGCTTGCTTGACTTTGACCGGGAGGTCAAGCTCCATTGCCCTGTTGGATTTCTGCTA
>JAMKQA010012057.1:0-10285 GCA_024699735.1 Posidonia australis
CGGGATAGCATTTATTTTCATGTAATGCAAGGTTTCCTGAGCAACTAGGAAACAATCACCAATGTACCTCCCAGCAAGAAAGGCACATTGAGAATTATTAATAATATTGTTAATAATAGGAGTGAGCCTCGTAGCTAAAGTCTTTGATATAATTTTATAAAGACTATTTACCAGACTAATAGGCCTAAAATCTTTTATCTCCTTGGCACCTTCTTTTTTAGGGATAAGAGAAATGAAAGTCTGATTAACGTGAACCAGGTATTCTATATCATTGGAAGAATGTAAGTCATTGAAGATTTCTGCTATGTCATATTTCATGATGTCCCAGAAGTGCTGAAAGAAGCACAATGGGAAGCCATCAGAACCGGGGGCTTTTTCCCCAGGCAATGATTTAACACTCAATTGGATTTCTTCCATAGAAAAGGGGATTTCCAAAATATTTGGGTTAGTAATTTTGATTGGCACTAGAGTGCCCCAGTCAAAAGAAGATATTGTTCTCTTTGCCTTATTGAATTGCCTGATAAAGTGATTTTCTATTTCTTTACAAATTAAGGAGGGGGAATATTCCTGAATGCCATTAATAATAAGAGAGTGGACAGCATTCACTCTTCTTCTATATTTTACCATATTGTGGAAGAATTTTGTATTGAGATCTCCTTCTTTAAGCCATTGGATTCTGGATTTTTGTTTCCAATAAGCTTCCTGTTCTTGTAGTAGAAGGTGATGTTCATCCTTAAGTTCCTTCAATTTCCCTCGAAAAATTGTTGCATTATTGCAGGATTCTAGTAGTGAATCGATATGAGTGATTTGTGATTCCACTGACTTAAGTCTAATCTTCCTTTGTTCCCTAATGGGAGCAATTCAAAGGACAATATGTTTTTTAAGGTATTTTAAACGATATGCAAATCTGACCACAGGAGAAGTAGACACACACATTGTTGATGAGTTACGCCAACTATATTCAATGAAACTGGAGAATCCCTCATTTAAAAACCAAGCCTTGTAAAACTTAAAAGGAGGAGGGCCCCAATCAAAAGGAATTGTATTAAGTGTAATAGGTATGTGGTCAGATGTGACTCTAGAATTTCCCAAACAAAAAGAATCAAGATATTTATCCCCCCAACCAGTTGTGATCAGGAATCTATCTAATCTGACTATCGTGGGCTGATCATGGAAGTTTGACCAAGTATATTTGCAGTTATTAGGGGGAATGTCAATCAGACAATGATTTTCTATAAATTCATTAAAAACCTTCATATGATAGGATATACTACAAATAGAGGAGTGTTCATGCGAATACCTTATCATATTAAAATCTCCTCCAATAACCCAATTAGAATTAACTCTATTACTAATGGAGTCCAATTCCTCAATAAAATTTTTCTTTAAACCTGGAACACACGGCCCATATACACCGGTGAGTCACCATTCAAAGTTATCTGTATTGTTCTTGAAAGACAGAGATAAACTATATGTTGCCACAATGGTATCACAAATAGTAAACAGATTGTCATCCCAGCCGATAAGGATTCCCCCAGATGTACCCAAAGATGGGAGAAAAGACTATTGAGTAATTATTCCTCCACCAATATTATTTAAAAGGTTAGGGGAGTAGGATTCAAGTTTAGTCTCACTAATAATAAGTATATTACATTTATTTGATTTAACTAGATTGCGAATAGCCCTTTTTTTTCACAGCTACCCATACCCCTAATGTTCCATGCTGCAATCAACATTTAATTACATGGGTTTAGAGAAAGAGAAGCAAAATTCTCAAAGATATAAGAGTCATCATTTAGGTTTAGGTGAGGTAAACCGTGGTCTTTTTTGACTAGATTGTAAAAAGATTTAACTTCAGATAAAGAATTAAAAGTAATTCCAATTTTCTTAGCAAAGCTTCTAAAATGATCATAAGAACTCCAATTTAGCACGTCATGCAATAGATTACAATCATTTTCATATAAATCAAGAGAGTTATCTTTAGAAAAATCAGAAGAAGAAGTCTCAGAAACATCAGAGGAAGCAACTGTAGCAGTGTCATGCATAGAGTAAGAGGTGCATGAATAATTATTAAAGTTACTTGGTGCGTGAATGGGAGTAGGTGGGCGTGGTTCAGCAACAGCTTCGCTTGATCCACCCAAATCATCACTTTCCAAATAGTCATAAACAGTCAGAACTTTTTTAAATTTGGATAGAGAGAGATTCCTGGCCTTTATTTCAGATTCAATGAACTTTGTGGTGTCATTTTCCTCATGGTTAAATTTAGGAGAAGCAGTCACAGGTATGATGGGAAAGGGTGCTTCCCTTGGGGCAGAGGAGGAAGGTGTGGGGAGAATACCTGCTGCTTTAGAGGTAGGTTTTCGGTTTGAACTAATAGGTCTAGTCCAGACAAGTTTCCCAGTTTTTGAATTTTTATTTCCCTTGTTTCCCCTCCATCCTTTGGTATTCTTAAATTGCTTTCGAACCGAGTGTAAAGCATTGGAACAGGGGAAGTCAGAGTAAGGCTTGGAAGGCCAGACATTGGTAGACTTGGGGGGAATATCAGCATTTGAACATAAGTCCCAACTGTGTTTGCACTTTATCGAGTAAACAGTTTTGCCAAAAGCGAAATACCTGCATTCTGGTATTTCCATACCAGGGTGAAGTTTGACTCTGATCCTGGAGAACCCCAAACTCTTCACAGAGTCTATGGACAAGTCTACCTCCAGCAAATCGGCAAAGCTAGCAACCATGTGGCGAAAAATATCCATATTCCAAAGGTGATGGGGGATCCCTTCGAGCCGAATCCAGACTCCTTCTTCCTTTAAGTTACAGATTGCATTAGAATTTGGTGTCCAAGGGACGAAGGAGGCAGAAATCATCTGGAGCTTGGGTCCATAGATGTTGAGAGAGTTATTCCTACTTTTTACAGAAGGGAAGACTAAAAGGTATTTCCCAGGAGAAAAGGTCTGCACAGCAATTTCCGGGGCATCAGCCCAGCGAGTCCTGATGTGTTCCTCTAAAGATTCCTTGGTGAGGTTGGGAGAATGGATAGTAATGATAGCACTGCGGGATAGGAACTGATATCGGCTGCAAACAGCCTCAGTAGGAATTAGCACAGTTGGGTTCTGTGGTAAAAGCCCAACAGGATTCATAGGAGAAGGGTGGGGAGGAGCCATGTATGATTCCTGAAAGTATTTGCAGAGAGCTACAGAATGAGTTGGGGATTCACATTTAAAACAAGAACCATTGTATTTACAAAATCTTTTTTCGTGCCCCTTTAGGCCACATCTAAAGCATCTACCCTGAAGTTTGCAAAAACTTACCCAGGGAGGCCGGATTTTTTGTCTAAAGATTTTTTCCTAGTCCCCGCTCTGATCTTCGCGAATCAAAGAGCTGCAACACGAAGCAGCAGTCACACAAGAAGAATAAGGAGGAGAACGTCCGCCAATAGTAAAGACGGGTGGAGAAGGCTTAACAGGAGATGCAAGGACCGCGTATCGTGAGCCAGAGCAAGGATATCGTCTGCTAGTGGAGAAAGTATGGGAGGAGGATGAGGAGAAGTAGCTTCATTTTTTTTCAGTGTCAGAGAGAATCCCTTCGTCAAAGATATTACCCACATGCGAAGAAAGCTGATGGGTCTCAAGGTTAGAAGAGTAAGGCGCGCAATTAATTTGAGCCGTGCCACTATTCACAGAAGCTTCGGGAGAACAACCGTCAGCAGGCTCTGGGTATGAAACGGCTATCACAGGTTCAGAGTAATTATCGGTGAGATAATTATAGAGATGATGTTGCTTATTCGCAATATTGGTGCTAACCAAGGAATGCTTAGTACCAGAAGACAAGATAATAGCATTATTAGAGAAATCTTCGTCAACAGGGTTTAAATCCTCTCGCGAGGGAGTCCATTGGGAAGCGAAAAAGGTATGCTCACTCAGCATACAAGGGGGTGTCTCGCATTCAATGTGATGCGACACGCTACTATTTACTAGACATGCAGAAGAGCAACCGTCAGAGGGTTCCTGAGAATATGAAACGACCACCACAGTCTCCATAGTATTATCAAATTGATAATGGTTGATAAAGTTTTGCTCAGACGATGCATTAGCGCTAACATAGGGATAGTTAGAACCAATGGGATAATTATTAGAGTTAATAGAAGAAAAAGCAGAAAGAAATGACGGATTATACGAGGTGTAGTTCCAAACAGAGGATGAGGGTATTTTTGGAAAGCTTCCCAGCGAGGCTGCCACTGGGGAGCCCTGCCCCCTCCCGTCATCGGAGATAGATCTCCGGTGAGCACCGACCGTCGTGTTCATCTTCACAGCAGAAGGATCGAGATAAGAACAGAAGCATACATCAAAAGCAGAGGGGATAGTTTCCCCCAATAAAAATCTAGAATCCATCGTGCCACAAGAATAAGTAATATTATCAGGCAGATTTTTGCTTGAAAGGGTTTCAACTCAGGCAACCCTAAAATCCTTTCCTTTGCCCTTATTTGGCTTACGGAGATAATGCCAAGAAATATTGGGAAAGTAAAGTGAACATTCCACAGCGAAATCATCAAAAACACAACAAGATCGTAGATTGTTATACCAACCAAAAACTATATTCCACGAACAATGCATAAAATCTAAAATAGCATTAGGGCGATTACTGCATAAGGATAGTAAAATAGGGAAAGAACCCATAGAAATATGCACAGATAAAAACCTTCCTGATTTGCTCCAAGCAAATCTAGATCCAGTCGACAGATCGTCGACTGGACAAGGGGAAACAGGTATAGCGGGGGAACCAGTGGAGGGAACTGGTCCAGGCCCGAGAGGAGCGAAGGATGCCTCACCGGAGCCTCGTACCTGCCCATTTGCTTTCTGCCTGTATCGTTTCTTAGGGCGCCGAGATCTACCCAGAGGTAGAGGAGCCTCAGGAGAATCCTCTTCGAGGAGGTTGGATTTGAAGGCTTCCCAGTCAAAATGCGTTGCTTGGCGCAGCAGATCCGAAGATTTGAGGCGGCCGAAACCCTGAGATCGCCCACGGTGGTGGCGCATGGTTTTTCGTGTTAGGCGTCGCTTTATTCTATCAAAGTATTCCACGAGGGGAAGAAGTTAAAAAGAAATTACAATAGCAATGATTTTATATGAAGGTTATTTGCACAATAATATGTATACTATAGTGTTTTTTCTTTTTAGTCCAGTAGGGACAAAACCCCCACTGGCTCCCACCTACATCCGCCCCTGTGTTCAAGTCTCATTTAACGTAATATATATGACTTAAATATATAGTAGAAACAATCCTATTCTTTCATGAATCCAAGACAATCGGTAGATTTAAGTTTGAAGTCAAACATAAAAAGATAAGAAAATATATATCGTATAAAACTAAACGTCCTATTTTGAAGAGTGGACATTCATTTTAGTATAAATAACTTTCTAGGGAAAACCGAACGTTGCTATTTTGAGGAGCGAACATTCGTTTTAGCATTAGTAACTTTTTAGGAAAAATCAAACGTCCTATTTTAAGGACAGACGTCTGTTTTAACATCAATAACTTTCTAACAAAAAATAGACGTCCTATTTTTAAAATGGACATTTGTTTTTGGACAGCTCTGTAACTCTTTGTAACCATGAGAAAATATGACGTAGAGACACGAGAGTAAGTTACACTAGCTATCCAGGTGCAGAAATGGTGGACAAAAAGGAATTGAAAACCAAAAATACTGGAAAATGGGAGTTACCACTTAATCTATTAAAAACGTGGAAAAACTAGAAAAACCATGATAAAATGAAGAAAAACAAAGAAGGACTCTGAAAAAACAATGGATAAAGCCATCAACGCAACCAAAGACCATGTAAATATTCCGTGATGCACGAGAAAGGTGTTAAGCATCCTGTGCACCCAAAACCTAAGTTTCGGTCTCTCTATTTGGCCACTTGCAACATAGTATAGGAAATGTATATGATATACTAGAATGGATCGAATGCAACAAAATAGTAATTATACTAGGATAAGAAAAAAAAAAAGAAATGAACAGGTGATATGCACAAACCTCGATCTATTAGATTGAAAACACATGATCATTATGCATGGGTAATACATGTGTGTGGGATATACACACCAAACAGTTTGAGAGATTTGACAATTAGTCCACACCTCAGCCTCATCCAAGTATCAATAGGAAATCAAGACATATAGACAAAATAGGGAAATAGAAGTGCATATAAACAAAGAAAATTCTTTTGTAAGCACAAGTGACAAAATGAGGAAGAAATGTATAAAGAAATAAGGGAAAGAAAAGTATATGGATGAACTCATATAAGTGAGCCTTGAATGGAGATAAAACTAGTTTCATCTCTTGGCCTCCAACTCACATCATTGCCTTTATTGTATTCTAGACCTAATAAGCAAAGAGGGCCTTTCAAAAGAAAGAGGAATAAAATAGTAATGAGTAAAATCGATCAAACGTGTGGGTCAAATGCACCCTTTAGACATGCGGTTTGTACATGCCCGATTGTTTGGGAACCCAACAACCTATTCTACGTAGAGACCTCACTTGAAACCTGCATACTAGTGAAGCAATTTGAGGACAAAAGCTAGGGAAAGAACTAGATAACTAAATCTTATGATAAATGAAAGGAATAAACAAAAATGAACAACTAAATCCAAACAAGCAACTCAAAAGAGAAAAGAAAATAGTAAAGGAATGGAAACAGACCATGGTGCATCTCTCAGCTTCCAACTCATGACCACACCTTAGAAAGATATCACTCGACAACAAAGGAATAGCATTAAGAAAAGAAAAGTAAACAATATAAGCAAACACAAGCAACGATGTATAGGAACTCAACAAAGAGGATAATGAAATAGTATGATAAATGCAACATAAACACTGGTAATAAAAGAAAACAACTCAACACCAAATGAAGTTAGGTATGAACATTAAGTCTTGAAGCATTTATGATGAAAAAATAGTCATAAATGAGTTTAAATAAACAAAAAATGTAAAAAACAAGGTATCATACTACGTATATGAACTGAGGTGGATTTTTACATGGAAATGGCATAATAGAGGAGGCATGGATTATGCTTTACTTCACTGAGTTATTTTTGTTCCTCCTTGAGCTCGAAGGGAGGAAGCTAGGGCATCGACAAAGCTCTGATTCTGGTGGTTGCTTGTGAGTTGGCCTGGATGAAGGGGAGGAAGGGAATGAAGGGGAAGCTTTATAGTAGTAGTGGCGACTATAGCTCATCTCCTTCTCAAACTCTCACTCTCACTTGTGAAGATTAACCAACCCCTTCTAAAGGAGGGGGAAGGCATTGTTTTATAAAGGGGACAGTGATTCTAGGCCCTTGAATGTGTTAGATTTGAAATCAAGGATGGGGATGTGTTTGACTAAGGGTATGATGGCATAAAATGTAAATTTAGGTTGCATGAGGTGTATTTGGTATGGGATTTAACATTGGAGGCATGATGGGGTTGGGTTGGCCCATTTTGCGGCCAAGCAAAACTTTATAAGTTCCTGAAAACTGCCTAAACATGTGGTTGATATGCACAATCTCAACACACAATTAAACTGCTTAGCCAAAATGCATGGCAAAAACATGCGATTTAGAGGCAAATTTCGACTGGCTTGCCACAAGCAGCATAGGAGTGTGTTTTGGGCATGATATACCAGCATGGGAAGGTAAAAGAGTATTCTTGTAAATGAGAACAAATTTACTGGGTTTGGGTGTGATTTGGATGGCTTGTGGCGGAAAAGGATGGTCTAGGTGAAAGAAAAGGCTTCTTGGATTCGAAACTTCGTTCGAAACTTCGTTCGAAACACACTACTTTGATGAAAATCCAAGGTGTCTACACTCTTTAATGAATACATCTCCAAAAGCCATATGGGTAGAACAAGTGCATTAGAACTTAAAATTCAAGACAGACCCAACAAATCTTCACCTTAACTTTAATTCAGAAAATGCAAAAGTTGAATAAACTCCACCTTAACTTATAATCTTATGAAATATTAAAAAATAAGATCATTTCTCTCTATCTCTTCAAATCCCACCATATCAATTGACACAAAGTCTAACCAAGTATTAACAAATATTGAACTTGACAATTGGGAGTGACTTTGTCATCATGTCAGTCGAGTTCTTTTGTACTAATTTTTCTCAGAGCAATATCGCCTTAAACTATCACCTCTCAAATGAAATGGTACTTAACATCATTGTGCTTTGTCCTTTCGTAATGCATAGAATCTTTTGTTAGATGAATGGTATTCTGATTATCACAATGGACAATGATTACCTTCTATCCTTGACTAAGTTCATCAAATAGACCTCTCAACCACATAGCTTCCTTGATAGCTTTTGTGGTTGCCATGTATTTTGCTTCAAATGTAGATAAAGCAATTGTAGGTTGTAATGAAGCTTTTCAACTAATTGCATAGCTTTAACTATAAACATATAGCCAGTGAGTGATCTTCTTTTGTCTAAGTCTTCCTAAAATCTAAATCAACATAGTCAACAAGGCCATCTTTGCTTTTCCAAAACTCCAAAGAAACACTAGATGAACCTGTTAGATACATTAAAATCCACTTCACTACTTGCCAATGAACCTTGTCAAGGTATGACATGTATCGACTATCGACATTGATTGCCTGTAAAATATCTGGATGTGTATAAATCATAGCATACATGATGCTATTGACTGCACTGGAGTACAGAACTCGTGGCATGTATGTCATGTCTTCTTTTGTCTATGGAGACTGATTTTCAGATAACCCAAAGTGAGAGACAAGGAGAGTCTTCTTTGACTTGGCATTTGAAATGCTAAAGCATTGAAGCACTTTCTCAATGTACTTCTACTGACTCAGAAATGACTTTCTTGCTTTTCAATCTCTAAGAATCTTTATGCCAAGAATCATTTTTACCGCTCCCAATCTTTCATCTCAGACTCTCAACTAAGAAACTTCTTCGATTTGTTGATCTCAGATTTGTTCTTAGCTGTAATAAGTATATCATCAACATAAAGTGGCAAATACATAAAATAACCATCATTCAAAGCTCTCAGGTAAACATAACTACCATATTTACTTTTGCTGTAGTCGTGCTTAACCATGAACGAATTAAATCTCTTGTACCATTGGCGAGGAGATTGTTTCAAACCATGAAGAGAATTTTTCAAGAGATAAACGTGGTCCTAGTTCTTTCCCTTTGAACACAAACTTTTAGGTTGTTCCATGTAACTTTGCTCTTCAAGTTCACCATGCAAGAAAGTTTTCTTGACATCAAATTTTCCAACTCCAAATCCTTTGCTACAACTATGGTTAACAAAACATAAATAGATGTGTGTTTGACGATAGGAGAAAATATATTATTATAGTATATATCTTCAACCTAATTGTAACCTTTGCAATTAACTGAATTTTATATCTTGCATTTGGCAATCTTAACATGCTTTCCTTTCTTAAATACTCACTTGTAGTCAACAATCTTCTTTCCTTTGGGAGGCTTTAAATCCCAAGTTTTGTTCTTATGAAGAGACTCTAACATTTCATTCATAACAATCAATTATGATACCAAATTTAGAGTTGAAATTACATCTACATACTTGGAAGGTTTTTTAGCATCCGATGTCTCTTTGACAGTTGACAATGCATATGCAATGTTTGAATCTGCATACTTGGGATTTGACGTTGTACTCCTCTTTCCTCTACTATTTGCAATGTAATATGGTTCTTCTATTGGTACTTCTTCTTCTATAGGATTAGACACTGTGTTTTTACGTGGTATAACTTCTATCTTTATCTCTACCTACACCTAGAGATGGAATTCGGGCCGGGTCGGGTCGGCCCGGCCCATGAAGGTAGCAACCCACCCGGGCCTGGACCGGGTCGGATCGGTCGGGCCAAGCTGGGCCTGTTGAAACAGGCCATGGGCCCGGCACGGCCCATGGCCCGCATGTGGGCCCGGTTTACGGGCCGGGCCTGTCCATTGGGCCAAAAAAAAAATTTTAATAAAAAAATATTTTTTTATTAATAAAAATTTATTTGAAATACAACAATTTTTTTACATAAAAAATACAAAAGATATTTACATCATTTGTTTTACATTTTGTTTCCAATTTTTACATCAAGAATTATTCATTTGGGGAATTTGTTTTGCTTGTTGAAGTTGATGTCGCATCATCGTCTTCTTCTGATTCAGACTTCAAGCTCAATCCTTGAAAACGATCAACTGCATCGTACCAATCTTTTAAGCAGACGGAGGCTTCTACAGACTTCTCTGATAATCTACATCTTTTATCATTTAATACTCT
>JAMKQA010012059.1:0-11233 GCA_024699735.1 Posidonia australis
ATGTCACTCACGCGTGCTGTGTGTGTTTCAGGTGCAGACCGTGTGCAGCCAGTTTCCGGTGCAGGAATCGGAGTCTCTAGCCGCGCATCGAGATCCTAAAGGTGAGCCTAGTTACAGTCTTTTATTCTGTGATTTGTGTAATTAGGCTTGTGATGCTATTGTTGGTAGCGTGCCTGGGTTCGGGGCGTTACAGAGCCTGCTAACTACACAACAATGTTGCTTATAAATGTTAAAAATATTGTAAAATCACATCTTACCTCCTTAATTTGCTTAAACCTCTAATATGATTCTTTTAATAATTGTGTGTTCTCCTTACATCTTCTTATTTCTCCTATAATTACAAACCATAATTTAATGATTAAATATACTAAAAAGTTTAAAAAGTAATTAAAAATAATCAAACAAAAGTTACTACTTATGCATAAGAATACTAATATTTATTGATAGTTATTTTCATGAGAAACCATATAGTAGAGAAAGGGAATCAGACTGACAAAATTCACTCAAATTAAAGTATAAGAACTAAGAGATAAATTAGTACATCATATTCTTCATACAAAAATAGCATGATGCATGAGGTTTAAAAAGGTAAGTATTATTATCAAGGGAAAGAGCATCAACATACATACCAAAAGTTTGTCAAGGGAATAAAATCAACAAATTTTCCATGTTCTTTGTTAAACTTAGTTACACAGTATTCACCATATGGTAATTTGCTGTTGATCGAGGGATTAAGGTATGGTTATGGTTGTTGTTGTTATTGTTGCATATTTAAATGAAATACAATATTATATTTTGTCATTAAAATCTTTGTATTAAATTAAAAAAAAAAAAAAAACAGGTTTCACTCACACAGCAAGGTGACAATCATAAGGGTATTGAGTAGATTATCAGGCTTACATGGTGTAGGTAGAGTTGTAAAACGGGTTGGGTCGACCCTAGGTTGTCCGACCCGACTTGGATTTTGGCCAGACCCAAGCCCGAGTTGGGCCATAGGCCGTGCCCGGCCCAAGGCCCATGCCTACTTGGCCCAACAGACTAGGCCCATTTGGGCTGGGCTTGGGCCAATCCGATTTTCCACAATATATATATATATATACATAGAGAGAGAGAGAGAGATACATTTTGGTACTCACACATCTAGTTTTATAAAAATACATGCTTGTAGTAGTAGTGATAATTCTTTTTGGAGTAATTTAAATAAAAAAAGGAAAATATGTAAAATCACAACTAAAAATGAATTAGAAAATTATTTAGAATGTGAATTTATTTTTTAATCATGATGTAAAAGTGTAAAACAAAAAAAAGGGGGAAATATAAAACAAAAAAAGTATAAAAATGTAAATTATAGAATATCTTATGTATAAAAAATATTTTTTTTATTAATAATTTTTTAATTTATTTTTAAATAAACCGATTCAATGAATCGATCCGACCCACCAAGCCCGTGGCAAAGGACAACTTTGACAGCTCGACTTGATTGGTATGACGGGCCCACCCCACTCGGTCCAGGTCAGCCAGGCTCACCATTCACGAATTCCATGTCTAGGTGTAGGAGTTACAGTTACTTGCAGAGGAGAGAACTTTCAGGTCCTGTGCTTCTTTCAGTTTCGAGGTGTCCTAAAGTCTGGTGGGCCCCAATTAGTTTTAAAGGTTGCATACTTGTATGTAGCGGCACAGATCATGGAGGTGATTTAATGGAAGTGGTTGAAGGCAATGAAATTTAGGAGAGAGACAAAGATCAAGATCTCTACTTCCAATTTAAAATAAAGATCTCTCTTACTCTCTCACAACTTTGATAAGTATATTAATGTTTAAATTGATTTCTTGGAGGAGATGTCAAAACGTTGAAGCGGCTACTGATTGATGTAAGAAGTTCAATTACGTAAAGTCCAGAAGAAGATTGTTAATGGAGTGAGAAGGAATTATCAAGGAAGAAGATTGTTCACCAATGAAGCTTCTTTGTTGAACTACTAGATGACTGTAAGGAGATTCAAGAAATTTGTTTTTGTGTTTCTCTAACATATAAGAGATTTAGGACATTCTTATGGATTATTCTAATGAGAATTTTACAATGATAGTTTATGTTACATTGTGAAGAATTACTCATTCTCTATGTTCATTGGAAGAAAGAGTTTCACGAAACCAGAGCCATCAAAGAATGAGTTATGCCACGGATTTTACAATAATGATTTGTGAATTCTGCAAAAGAAAGAAAGAATGTGAAACGATAATAAATTTGAAAAAACTTGATTTAAAATAGACTATGAAAATAATATTAATATATTTCTAATTTGTTTCATAAATGGAAAGGCAATTAAAAGTTAAAGAAAAATCTATTACTTCCTCAAGGGTAGGAAGGTAATGAATTTGAAAGGATTCAAAGCAACTTTCAATAGTACTTAAGCGACTCCATTGTCTAACAGGATAAATCTTTAAAAGTAAGACAAGAGCAAACCAGATGGCATGAATCATAGTTTTACCTCTTTATATAGTATATGCATGTATACATAACAAAAAGATGTGATGACATTGGTTATAGCTGTTCACATGCACATCAAATTCCATCACATCCATATTATTTTAATATTATAGACAATGTTAGTTCTTCAAACAAAAACATTAAATATATATACCAAAATACTACCTAAACTTGTCCCATATCTCGTAAGCTGACCCTGATGGAAAATACTTCCAGAAGGACCGCACAAGGTAAGTTAAGGCCTCAAAATGTTAGTGCATCAACTTCCATCCCTTAGGGTCTATATTTCTGTTTGAAAAATGAGTATATCTACAAAAAGAGGTTAAATCCTGGTGAAGGAAACTATAGCAACAAGTCATCAAAAGAAAATGTTAACCCTAAACATATAGCATAATTGCACATCGGAAATTCCCTTCGTAAAAAGTGACATTTTGGTTAGAATTTTGAATTATGAAGAACAATATAATAGGTAGTCTATGTCTCAAATCTATATGCCACACTTTAAAGTTGATTCACCTTGACATTATAGAAGTATGTACCTTTTGAAGTGCGTGTATATCAAACTGTCACAGAAAGGTCTCCATTGAATCTTGGCTAACAGTTTCTTTCCAATGTTTTCAAGTAACTTGGTCAAGAAAGTTCCGCATTTAACGCAATAAAGAAGGAAAGAACTTGATAATTTGATAAAAGAATCATGACTATATAAACATAATATGTTATATTATACATGAAAAATCATTAAAAAAATTAAATGGGAAAATATGCCAAGCTTGTATTTTCGTCAACAATATAATTGTCATACTTCTTTTTCTCTTGTTTGGCATTGAGTTCCCTCAAAGTTTGTAAGACATTCCCAATTTTTCTTCGTTTGTAACAGGTAATGACAAAACTAAAAGGCGTTTTGGTCATTGTAATGGTGATTTCACGTTGACGACAATCTAGCTATTTCACCACCTGTAGATCGAGCTTAATTCCTCTTCTCATCGCAAATCAACCATCGATTTGTTTGGATTTTGATGTAGCATTATGTTCTACTGATTTTTACAGCTTAATTGTTAGATATGTCGTTTGAGTTTGAGGGCCTTTTGATGTGATCTAATCTTCTCAAATCTCAATGGTATATCCAACAACAAAAATGACAGGAGCGCTCCACCTAGGTCAATTTTGAGGAAGGAAGATGATACAATCAGGTTTCATTCTTAGAACAGTTTACTTGCAATGCTTGCCTTACATCCTTAATCATCCCACACAACTATTCAACTATTGAAAGGAGAAACAACCTTACTATGAAGGTCTAGATGACCACTTTAGTAGGACTTATCCATGTAAGCAAGGGCTAAGTTAGGCAACTTCTGCATAATCTTTGTTTTCCATTTGCTTGTTGATACATAGTCAGTCTACAGTGTCAATATTTGGTTCAAGTATAATCTAAAAAATCTAGAAACTAATTGAACAAATATGGACAAGATCACGATGGTTTAGACTGTAGATGGATGGTGCCCACTAATAAAAGAGAACGATGTTACTATTACAATAAAGAAGAATATTTAAAAATAAAGTGGCTAATGTGGAGGGCAATGGGAAAAGTTATTGGAAATTGATTTCAAGTATTTTTTGTTTTTCCTGAAAGCATGTTGTCCTTGGATCTTTTGCACAAGAGATTTTTTTCATAAATTGTTGAGATATATGCTTTTAATTGACTTTATTTGACAAAGCTACTGCATGATTATGCTGAACCCTAGGCCCATTGATTATGTATTATCTTAAGATAATTTAGGGATATTTTATTCTAGGATATTATCTTGAGATTATCTAGAGATCTTTTTATCCTAGGATATTATCTTAAAATAATCTAGGGATCTCTTATCCTAGGATATTATCTTGAGATATTTTAATATTATCCTAGGAAATTAGCCCTTTAGGTTACATGTGTAATTTTCCTATCACTGTGGTGCTCTAGTTCTCATATATATACATATGAGGGAAAAACTTGATTTTTTGGAGTTTTTTGGACTTGTAAAAACTAGAAGGTAGCGACTACAACTTTCATAAGCTCCTCTTTCAACATTGTACTCTCAAAATCTAGTAGATTTGATCTTTTCTTCACTCATGGACGTAGGTTTCGACAGAATCACGTAAATCTTTGTATTTTCTTGGTGTGTTTCCTCTTTCTTTTCTCTCTTTTGTCCTATTTCCTTCTACAAGATTTATTGTTAGTTTGTATGATTTTACATATTTTTCACACGTTTTTCAAAGAATATTCCGCATTACAATCTATATTTTCAATTCGGATGCATATTCCTATTCCCAACAAGTGGTATCAAAGTCTGGTTGTTTTGGGTTGTTCGTTTGTTTGTGTGAAAATGTTAACTATGAAGTTCGAGATTGAGAAGTTCGACCGAAATGTGAACTTCGGTCTATGACAAGTGAAGATGCGAGGTTGTTTGATTCAAAATGAGTTAAAGAAAGCTATCCTTGGGAAGGAGATGAAGCCAAGTACTATAACAGAGGAACAGTGGGAAGAACTTGATGAAAAGGTGTTAACATTGATCCAATTGTTCGTGTCTAATGAGGTTTTACATGAGATCGTCCATGAGGAGAGTGCGACAAGTGCCTGGCGGAAACTGGAATCCTTGTATATGATGAAGTCTCTGGTTAGTCGTCTACACTTGACGTAAAAGTTGTTTATGCTTTGTATGAGTGAAGGTACATTTATTAAACAACACTTGGATGAATTTACCTCTATTATTATGGATTTAGAGAATGTTGATGCTAAGATTGAAGATGAGGACCAAGTCTTGTTATTATTATGCTCGTTGCCATCATATTTCAAGAAATTCGAGGAAACTCTTATCTATGAGAAAGATTGCATCTTTCTTGAAGATGTAAAGAAATCTTTATTTTCAAAAGAATTGATAGATAAAGAATTTACTCGAGAAGGAGATGTGAAGAGTGAAGCTCTATTCTCAAGGGGAAGATTCATGGAGAAAGGGTCAAGTAGTAACAAGAAGAGGTCTAGATCTAAATCCAAGAGTAAATCCAAGATTTGCAAATATTGCAAGAAGAAAGGTCATATCTTGGACGAGTTTTACAAGTTTCAAAATAAAGAAAAGAAAAAGACTGATGGCAAGAATCAAGGCAAGCCCGATGCAGCCCAAGTTAATGTTGCAGATGAAAATTCAGACAGTTTAGTTCTTCTGGCCACAAATGAAAGCAAATAAAAGAATGAATGGATTCTTGACTTCGATTGTATTGATCATATGTATCTTAACAGAGATTGGTTTTCCACTTATGAAACAATAGAATGTAAAGACGTGCTCATGGAGATTGGTTCACTATGTAAGACTATTGGGAGCGGTACCGTTAAAGTCAAGATGCATGTTGGTATAGTGATGACACTATCCAATGTTTGCCATGTTTCAGATTTGACGAAGAATCTCATCTCTTTGGGCATTCTTGAAGCAAACGGGTTTAAATACTCAGCTGAAGGTAGAGTATTGACAGTTTCTAAAGGAACTTTGGTAGTTTTGAAGGCCAAGCGTATTGGAAGCCTTTATATCTTGTAAGGGAGAATAGTCACAAGTTCAAGTGCATCAGCGACATCATCATTTCTTAACCATGAAGAAGATACAACAAGACTGTGACATTTGAGGTTAGGATATATGAGCGAAAAAGGGATGACTTTATTGAGCAAAAGGGGACTCCTCAGTGGCCAGTGCACCGGTAAGCTTGTTTTCTATGAGCATTGTGTACTTGGGAAGATGAAAAGAGTGAGCTTCAAGATAGGAATCCATAAAACTAAAGCCAAGTTGGATTATGTTCACTCAGATTTGTGGAGTCCATCTCGTGTTCCATCTCTTAGAGGTGCCCGTTACATGTTGACCTTCATAGATGATTTCTCAAAGAAACTCTGGGTCTACATGTTAAAGCATAAAGATGAGGTACTGAAGTATTTCAAACAATGGAAAGCTCTAATGGAGAATAAGACAGGAAAGAAAATCAAGTGGTTTAGAATAGATACTGGACTAAAATTTTGTAATTCCTAGTTTGATGAGTTTTGCAGAAACGAAGGCATAAGGCGTCACCGTACTACACCGTACACTTCTCAACAGAATGGTATTGCAGAAAGGATAAGCAGAACTCAGGTTGAGAGAGCTTGATGCATGATGTTGAATGCAGGTCTTTTAAAATCTTTCTGGGCTGAAACCATGTTCACTGCATGTTATTTAGTAAATAAATCTCTGGCCTTAGCTATTGATTTTCAAACTCCAAAAGAGGTATGGTCTGGTACACTTGTTGATTACTCTAAATTAATGATTTTTGACTGCCCCGCTTATGCTCATTGTGATAATGGAAAATTGAATGCTAGAGCTAAAAAATATATTTTCTTTGGTTATACTTTTGGTGTGAAAGGCTATAGGTTGTGGCATATTGATATAAAGACACTTAGATTGTTGATTGATAGGAATGTGTTCTTTTATGAATTAATTTTACTTTCTTCAAGGGAAGATTTTGTTGCTTTTGATAATACAAGCTCTCAAGAGAATGTCTCCAAGCACGTGGTGCTAGAAACTGGGCATCCACAACTTGTTACAGTTAATGCTCAAGATAGTGAACATGTAGAGACTGAAATAGTTGAAAAAGAACCATATAATGTTGTTAAAGGGAGATCAAGGAGAACAGTGAAGCCGAATCCAAAATATGCTCATTCAGCTGTTGCATATGCTCTTTCAGTGGCAGAAGAAACTACAGATGGAGGTGGGCCCTCTTCTTATATTAAGGCCATTTTTGCCAATGATTCATCGTCTTGGTTGTTTGCCATGAATGAGGAGATGGAATTTTTTGAAAGGAATACAACTTAGGCCTTAGTAGATCTACCCAAAGAAAAGAAAATTATTGGCTGTAAGTGGGTATTTAAAAGAAAGGAGGACACACATGGAGCTGTAGACACAAAATATAAATCCCGTTTTGCTAAAGGCTACAGTCAGGTTGAAGATATTGATTACAATGATATTTTTTCGCCTATTGCTAAACACTCTTCTATTCGTGTTTTGTTAGCCTTGGTAGCAGCCCATGATATGGAATTGGAGAAACTAGATGTAAAAACGGCTTTTCTATATGGTGAACTTAATGAATAAATTTATATGAAGTAGCCAGAAGGTTTTTGTAGTTGAAGGAAAAGAACAACAAGTTTGTTTATTAAAAAAGTCACTGTATGGCTTGAAGCAATCACCGAGGTAATGGTATAAGAGGTTTGATGCTTTCATGGTTAAACATAAATATAATAGATGTAGCTATGACAGTTGTGTTTACATGAAGAAAATTGATGATGATTCTTTTATCTATTTGCTTCTAAATGTTGATGATATGTTGATTGCAGTCACTAATAAACATGAGATTTGCAGTTTGAAAGCTTTGTTGAGTGGAGAATTTGAAATGAAGGATTTAGGGAAATCGAAGAAAATTCTCGACATGGAAATCCAAAGGAACAGAAAGAATAGGAAATTATACCTATGTCAAGAGAAATACTTGAAGAAAGTTCTACAACAGTTTGAAATGGATAACTCTAAGTCAAAAAGAATTTTTCTTGGAGCACACTTCAAACTTTCTGTTGATCACTCTCCGCAGACAGGAGAAGAAAAGGTTTACATGTCTCGTGTTCCTTACTGCAATGCAGTTGGGAGTATCATGTATGCTATGATCTGCACTCATCCACATATTACACAGGCTGTTAGTGTTGTTAGTAGATATATGACAAATCCAGGAAAGAAGCATTGGTAAATAGTGAAGTGGATTTTAAGATATCTCAGAGGTACTATGGATGTTCATATGGAGTTTGAAAGGAATAAAGGAAAATTAGTTGGATTTATTGACTCAGATTTTGCAGGTTATCGTGACAAAAGAAAATCCCTTACGGGATGTTTATTCTCTATTGGAGGTTGTGTGGTCAATTGAAAGTCAACCTTACAAGCTATAGTGGCATTGTCAAACACAGAAGTTGATTATATGACTTTAGTAGAGGCAATCAAAGAAGCCATATGGTTAAAGGTTCTGTTTATTGAGCTTGGTCAAAAACAAGATGATTTTGTTGTGCATTGTGACAGTCAAAGTGTCATTCATCTGTCAAAGGATCAGATGTTTCATGAGAGAACAAAGCACATTAATATCAGGTACCATTTCATACGTGAGGTCAATGCTGATGGTAATATCCAAGTAATGAAGATTGGTACTGCAAACAATCCAACTGATATGATGATCAAGCCTCTTCCACCAACAAAGTTCAAGTTCTATTTTGACTTGATTGGATTGTGCAAGTTTTGAAACAACAGACGTAGAGAGAGGAGTGCCACAAATATGGGAGAATTCAAGTCTATGTGGAGATTTGTTGAGATGTGTGTCTTGAATTAACCTTATTTGGCAAAACTACTGCATGATTATGCTGAATCTTAGGCCCACTGATTATGTATTATCTTAAGATAATTCAGGGATATTTTATTCTAGGATATTATCTTGAGATTATCTAGAGATTTTTTATCCTAATATATTATCTTGAGATATTTTAATATTATCCTAGGACGTTAGCTTTTTAGGCTACATATGTAATTTTCTTATCACTGTGGTGCTCTAGTTCTCTTATATATACATATGAGGGGAAAACTTGGTTTTTTGGACTTGTAAAAATTAGAGGGCAATAGCTATAACTCTCTTAAGTTCCTCGTTCACTATTGTAGTCCTAAAATCTAGTGGATTTGATCTCCTCTTCGTCCGTGGACGTAGGTTTCGATCGAATCATGTAAATCTTTGTGTTTTCTTGGTGTGTTTCTCTTTCTCTTCTCTCTTTTATCATATTTCCTTCTTCTACGAGATTTGTTGTTGGTTTGTGTGATTCAACATATTCTTCACACGTTTTTCAAACAATATTTCGCATTACAATCTATATTTTCAATCTAGGTGCATATTCTTATTCCCAACATAAATAAATGAAATGTTCTTTTCATTTCACGCAAAGAACAACACAGAAGAAATTATTTGACAATGCAAATCATAAGAAAAGAGATCATATTGTTTGAGAAGAGTAACTCAAGTGTAAATGAATGTGCAAACTGTCAAAGAATAATAGAGGCAAGTGAAGTATTAACCAAATTTGTTTGTTGTTATAACTAAATATGGTGTACAATAATCGAAGTCAAAGTAATCAATGGTATTTTCATTACAGAAGTTATTTAATAGCTACCAATGTGTTTACAGAGAATAAAAAATGATGGCTATATGTAAATTTAAGTTAGCAGAATCCCAGGAGTGCCAAAGATTCCAAGTTAATAGACTGACTACAGTAAGATAACAAGTGGTCTGGTAGGATCTGAGAGTAACAATAATCGGTACTGTCTTCCCTCATCTCTCTTTCTCACTCTGCAACAACAACAACGACAACAACAACTATAGTGGTGGCGAAAAAGTGCATTCTTGGTGCCCTAAAGCTGCGCGGCGCTCTCTGTGATGGCTTCCGTCCAGTCTGGTCGCCGCGCTTCCTCTGGGAGGCGAGCATCTGTGCCTTCTCCGTACTACCTCCGGTCATCGTGTAAGAGACCTCCCTCTGCTGCGGCCCTTCCTGAGGGCTCAGTGAGTGGTACCCTTCATCGGCCGGTAACATCTTCTTACTCTTTGCTTGTCTCGGATCCGAGAAGCAGTAAGAGAAAGGCGGCCACTCCCCTTGAGCTCCGATCTGACTCCTACGGTCGGGACGCCACCACTGGTCTTAGGAGGGGTCGTTTCCCCTCTGCGATCATTCGATCGACTAGATCGCGGGATCTGGTGATCAATCTTGGTGCCAGAGTTTGTTTTCATATTGATTTTTTGACACCTTCGAATATTGTGGTGGATTGCATGTTTATTAGCAGATCTTTGTCACCAAACTGGTTTTCTTCGGTGAAATTGGTTTCTTTGCTTTTGGGTGTTTTTGCCCCTGCTGGATCCGTTACTTTGGAACATTTTTATGCTTCTGTTATGGACTTGCCTACGATTATTGCTGTGGACAAACTTTTAGATGATGGCAGAGATCAGTTGGGAGGTTCTTTCAGTTCCTCTGAGACTCTTTGTTCATATGCTTTATTTTTAGATCCTGTTTATGTTCCATTGTTTCCGGCGAACTTGCTTTCACCGGTGGGATCTCGGCGAGGGACTTTGAATCCTCGAAGTGGCGTCGTGCTGGCGGACTCTGACGCCTCGGGTTCTGTTTGGGGGTACTCTAGGTATTTTCCCCCAAATATTTCGAATGTATTTAATAAGCTCTGTGAGGACCTAGGAGAGATGGAAGATAATTATATGGGTGATTTCGTAACTTCGTTGGCAGGGCTAAACTGTTCACCCACTCACTCTGTCTCATCTGGCTTTAATGCTGCCTCTCCCGCTTCACAAATGGGTGATTTTTGCACATATTATAATACCACCACGTCATCTCTTTTGTCAGATACGTCTGACGAATACCATTCTGTGCTCCTTGAGACGCGGGAAAAGTCACATAACATTAATTTTTCGACTGCGTTTTCGTGTGAGAGAGAAACTGAGGACTTTGACGGTGTGGGAAATGGGCTTTGCTTGGGAAATAATTTTCTCTCCCCTGGCTCGGACTTAAATACTTCCCTAGACTATAATGGATTTCCGTATTATCAGTATGATAATGAAGAAGCTCATGGGAGACATTTTTCGGTTTCCGAAACTTCTGGATTACCTGCGCATGTGGGTAAGCTCCCT
>JAMKQA010012063.1:0-10300 GCA_024699735.1 Posidonia australis
ACAATTGGATTGGTTGGATAGCAAAGAACATATCTCCTAGTTTGTTGGGAAAGGTGAAATTAGTTTTTGGTATGACAACTGGAGTGGTAATGGCCTTATAGTTGGGAGAGTGGGAGTTCAAATTACACAACAAAATCTCTTGGTGGAGGATGTTATTGGGATATGGACCTGATATTCTCCTTGAATCTTCCTGATTCGATTATGGATGATATGTTCTTTTCAGGTATTGATATTTCTAGAGATAGGGATGAATGTTACTGGAATCTAGAACCTAATGGGAAATAATCTAGTTCGGGTCAAGAAAGAACACTTGTCTTGAGGTCATAGTATATGGGTTGCTATGCTGACATCTAAAATTTCATTTTTCTAATGGACAGTTTTCTGAAATAGACTTCCTATAGATGATAGAATATGTTAGATAGGTATCTATTTGATGTCAAAGTGTGTGTGTTGCGCTACATGCTCGCAAGTTGAGAATTTGAAGCATTTTCTCTTTGAGGGAGAATGGGCGAGAGATTGTTGGAGTTGGTTTAATAACAAGCTCAGTTTAGGGTTTGTTGGGAAGAGAAGTTGGCAGCAATGGATGAATTTTTTTTTTCAAAGCATACTAAAGAAGGTTTTGCTATGAAACTGAGAAGATGTCTTTGTGCAACTATGCTTTGGGAAATCAGGAAAGAGAGATGTAGCCATAGATATGGGAATGTTAAAGGCTCCTGTAGACACCTTATATGGTTGCAGTGGAACCCTAAACCTTAAAACTAACCAAAATCAATTTCAAAATTCAAAAACCTAGTTTAAAATGCTAAACAAAACTCTAAACCCTAAACCAAATCCTAAACCCTAAGTTAAACCCTAATCCAAACCCTAAAAAACCCTAAACCCAAGGTCAAATCCTAATTCAAACCATAAACCCTAAAAAACCCTAAACCCAAGGTTAAACCCTAATCTAAACCCTAAACCCTAGGTTAAACCCTAATCCAAAACCCTAAACCCCAAAAAACCTAAACCCTAGGTTAAACCCTAATCCTAAACCCTAGGATAAACCCTAATTCCAAACCCTAAAAAATAACCACTTCCCACCTTGATCATAACCACCTATAACAACCTCTAACCACCTAAACAAACCCTAACTACTTCCCACTTTTATCATAACCACCTATAACAACCTCTAACCACTTAAACAAACCCTAACTACTTCCCACCTTCATTATAACAACTTGTAACAACTTTCAACAGTCTCTAACTAACCACAACAACTCATAACAACCACGACAAGCCTATAAATATCTTGCATTTGCAAGTGAGAAAGGGAGGTTGAAAAATTAGAGAGGAGAGCCTCCAAAGCTTTTTCCTCTCAACCAGAGCAGCCAGAGAGGTCCAAGAGTAAAGAGGAACCTTGGGGAGGAGAAAAATATGAGTTTCAGGCCATCTCTAGCCACCTCTGGTGGCCTCCGATGAGCTCTAACGGCCAACTCCACTGCCATCCCAAGTGAGCCATTGAACAGAGCTCAATTCTTCTCCAATTCCTCCCCTGGACCTTCCTCAGCGTCCCTGGAGCTTCCTCAGCCTCCCTGGAGCTATTCCAATGGGAGATTAGGGCTTAGTTGGCCAGACTTGCAAGTTTAGTGGGTCGCCGGACCTAATCTCCGACGATCGAGGTGGGGGCACGAATCCATTGAGGGATTTGTGTCCGGGTGCGAGGGAAATTACTAGGTCAGATCTTCCTTTGCTTCTCCACCCATCGGGATGCCATGAAACCAGCCCAGCAAGTCGCCAAGAGCAGCTTGTCGGAGTTGCACGCGCCGTCGTCGGAGAAGAAAGGTTGCAGAGAACGCGATCTGGCGCTTCGCATCGATCCGCTGACCCTAGAGAAATATTCCCCAGAGCTCCCCCGACTCGCCTGAGTAGTCAAGGCCCCGAATCAAGCCCCGAGTCACCTCCACCATCGCTGTCGTCGGAGCACCACTAGAGCGAGATCAAGGGAGGTACTCACGCCACCATTCTTGCAACTTGGAGGGGGAAACTCATCCTCTTCGTTCTCCCAAGCTTCCTGGAGCCCTGGATTGCCATTCCAGCACCTCCAGAGCCTCCTCCTTCCACGACGTCGTCGCCGACGACGACGAGGTGGACGGGAGGAGGATTTCAGCCATTGAACCTTCGATCCAAACTGATGGATCTTTCCCCCTTCTTCTTCCCTTGCTCCCAGTGGAGCCTGATGCGTAATCAGGCATCACGATGCCACGGAAGGGCATCCCAGGCGGTCGGCGGTGGCGGAGTTCCATCGCTGGCGGCCGTCGTTTCTTTTTTCTTTTAAAAACTAAAAATAAGTTTTCTTTTGAATAAACTTCTGTTCTTATCTTTTTCTTACATTTAGGTCCTTATTTCTTACATTCAGATCCTTTTCTCTTACAATTAGGTTCTTGCATAGTTTTTTTTAAGTTTTTTAAATAATATCTGTTTTGAATATTGCAATGTGCCCCCTGAGCTTTCTTATTAATGTTTTCCATGCTTTAAAATTTGATATAAAACTTCCAAGTTTCTTTTCATGCATTTAAGTCCAGCATTTTTGCATAAGAAACGCAGAGCTTTACTAAAATTGTTCTGGATGCATGTTTCCTCGTCAAAATTGCAAGTTAAACCCTATGAATTCAAATATTTGCTCAAATGTGACCTGAATTGCATTTTAGTCCCTGAATTTTACTGATTTCTCATTGAATGCATGTTTTCTAGGGTAAATTTGCATGTCAGTCCCTGAAACTTTTTGTTTTCAAACATGAACTCTTTTTCTTGCACTTTTAACCCTGAATTTCTTCAAAATTGCATTAAACACATGTTTTATTAGCATAATTGCATATTGAACCCTAGGAATCTTGAATTTGATAAAAAATGCACAGTTTTGCACATTTGACACTAGATTTCTTCAAAATTACATGAATGTGTTTTCCTATGTATTTTTGATGATTTAGCGTCAGAATTTCAATTTTCATTCAGGATTTGGGAATTTTGCATAAAAGCCCCTGGAGTTTACATTTTACACTCACATTTGCATTTTGTACATTTTGTTGCTATTTTTCATGCATATTTTCTCATGCTTCCTTCCTTGCATCGTGCACGCATTTTTAACCCATTTCAAACTTGTTTTTCCCATTGCTTCCCGGATTTCTTCTGACTTTCATGGTTTTTGATTTGATTTGGTTTACCATCACTCGAGGGCGTACATTAACAAGCTTAACAATGCCGACATTGTCTTGAATGAGAATTATTTTTCCTAATTTGATTTTCTCGAATTTATTCAAATTTCCGCTGATTTGCAAGACGCTTTCTGAGTATTCTCGATTTTCACAATTTTCCTCATCGCCCATGGGCGTACAGTAAAGCGGCATTTTCAATGCCTACATTGTCCCTCGGATTATCTGTTTTTTTCTTTATTTCATTTCTTCTCATCGATTGGCATGTCTTCGCAGTCATCTTAAGCATGTGCATTCAGAATAGGCAAACATACACATAATAGACCATTAGCAAGCAAGAAACCTAGAAAGACTGATTTCTTCGGGCACATGAGGGTACCTAACCCCTTCCCCATGTGTAACAAGAATCCTTACCCTTTCTCTGGCCTGCATTGATTTGTGCACTACATCCATTAGGCACGGAGCGTGTATATGTTTTCTTCACCTAAATTTCTTTTGGATTTTCCCTTGTGTTTGGTTTTCCTCGTCTTTCCATTAAAAGACTAGGTGGCGACTCCTTTCCTTATCATTTTCTTATCTTTCCTTGGTGTTTTCGAGTCCAGTTTTCTTCTCTGGATTCACCATCCTTGCCGTGACTTTATCGGGATTCCTCGTGTGCTTCCACACACCGTAGGAAAGCCATGCAAGATTTCACCGACATGGTCACAGCTCCAGAACTAATATTATCCATAGATTGGAGCTATGGATCAAAGACTTGTGTTGGCTATTGAAGGATGTGCCTTGTAAGAAAGAAAAAGAACTCAAAAGTGTGCATAATCGTCAGTTACAGAATATTAAACAACAAATGGTTGTGTGCAAGATTGTCAGCTGGAAGAGACCACCTCGTGGTTATTATAAGCTAAATGTGGATGGTGCATCAAAGGGTAATCCAGGGCCTTCAGGATGTGGTGGTCTAATTAGAGATGCTGTTGGAAGGTTTGTGGTTGGTTTTTCCTATTATTATGCTCATGGGACTAATATGCTTACTGAATTCAAGGCCATTAGAGATGGGATTTATCTCTTTATGGATCTAGACATGGATTTAGAGTATCTACAAATTGAGTCTGATTCAAAGGTTCTAGTTGAGATGTTTACTGCAGATTCGTGTAAGATTTTGCAAGTACAAAGAAATTGGAAGGAGGTCTTGGGGCTTGTGAAACGATCTCAATCCATCTCTCACCAATAGAGGGAAGGGAATGTCATAGCTGATGCCTTGGCCAATGTTGCAATCAAGAAGAAATGTTGCACAGTGTACAAGAATGAAGCTGATCTTTCAAAGCTTGCAAAAGGATATCTGGTGCTTGAGAAATCTGGCCTACCATATGTCCTTGGAAATGAATGCTTCTTTTTTACAGGGTCATTGGAACCCACTGGTCTCATAGGTGCTTTCTATGGTTCGAGGGATATTTAATAGTGGTAAGGGCTTCTCTCCTCACAGTGAACTTTGACCACGCTGCATTTTCAATTTCTTAGCAGTAGATGGGTAGCATGCAGCATTGTTCCACTACTGTACCATCTTAGTTATTCTTATTTTTGGAGGTTGTGGTTTGTTGCACTTAGCTTTTCTTCCAGTGGGGCCTTGGTTCATGACCTCCTCACTTGTAATAATTTTCTCAAATTAATAAAATTCCAGGGTCACCTAGGGCTCGATAATTTCCAGGTTTAAAAAAAAAAACCCCTAACCCCTAAACCATAAACCTTAACCCCTAAACCCTAAACCCTAACCCTAAACTCTAAACCCAGTGTTGGGTAGTTTGGTGTTTTGCTGTGGAGGGTAGGGTGAAATGGTTGTCTGCCTCTGGTGTACCCTTCATGGTCATTGCTGCTTGTTGTTTATTTGTCTGTTGTTCTTTGCTTGTTTGTTTGTCTACTGCTTGTTCTTGCTAGTGTATGTCATTTGTTGGTAGTCTGTGGTTGTGGTCTGTCGTTTTTTTTATGTTGTTGGTGTCGGTGTGGGAGGATGCCTGCGACTTCGTCCTCCTGTTATCGCATCTAGATGAAGTGTGAGGCTTCTTAGATGTGTGGTTGGTGTTGTCTTTGTGGTAGGTGCAGAGGATACCTTGAGTTCCATCCTCCTGTGGTCTTTGGGTGACTCGATGGGTCCTCAGTTATGTGTTGTTGTTGTTCTGGCCGACTCGATGAGTCCCTAGATGTGTGTTGTTGTTGTTTCTAGGTGACTTAATGGGTCTTCAGTTGTTTGTTGTTGTTTCTGGGTGACTTGGTGGTCCCTAGATGGTCGTTGTTGTCCTGGATGACCCAATGGGTCCTAGGAGTGTGTTGTTGTTTTGGGATGGCTCTGGTGAGTCCCCAAATCTATGTTGTTTCTTCTAGACACTCTATCTGAGGACGGGGTTATCTAGGAGGTGGTGAGCGTAGAGTCGCACATGGGTGTTGTGCGATTACGTCACACTTTTGTTTGGGGCTTGGCCGAGGAATGGCATAGCCCAGTGTGTTGCTTGTTGTGTATTATCTAGGGTATCTTATCGGGATACCTAGTTGGCTTGGTTGATTGTGGCTCAGATGACTTTGTGCCATTTGAATGATAGAGACTTATTTTTCCAGTGTTTTCCCTTGAGTGTCCTATTGTTGATTTTCTTGTTTGTTGGTGGGTCGAATGGCACTGTGCTATTTGATACATGGAGACCTCCTTTCTCTTGTGTTTGCTTTTGAGTTTTGGGTTTTTGCAACGAAGATGGGGTGAGTCAAGTGGAATTGGCTACCCGTCTCATTTGGTGGTGCCATTAGTCGAGCTGGTAGGTGTGATCCCACGTGTGTTCCTTTGAGTGGTTATTTCTTGTTTCAGGTGAACTATTCTCGACGGTATAGTAGTGGTATCTTTGAGATAGTGACCCCGTAGAAAGGTCCGCTAGGGATGAGGAACAACTCATGTTGATTCGGACACTTCTACTAGGAGTCGCTTTGAATTGGAGATCCATTTGAGTCTGACTCTTGAGTGATCCATACTATTAGTGGTGTTGTTTCATTGGAAACAATGACTCTTGTGGCCTTGACTCTAGATTGTAGTATCTTAAATGTAAGCTTTACGCTTAATAAGGGGTTTAAGTGTGTTTTGGCAGTCTCACATCTAGACCTATAAGGCTATCGTTGCAGTGAATCGTGATGAGTTTCACCGATATTTTTCTAGGTTGAGATAAGTTCCTGTTGCGGTGAGGCAACGTGGTGATTTGTGACTCTTACCAGTTGGGAGAATCACGGGAGGAACTATCCACCCATGTGTTTGGTGTTGACCATAATAGAGATTGTGCTCTGGATCTAGTAGAGTTTTGATCTGGAAAGTAGTTCCTAGGGGCAGATAGCACATGGTTGGCTAGTTTGTTGGTGCACTCCAGATTCGTAAAGAGCGTTGTTGTGTCTCAATAGCCAAATTTATCTTATATCTTGGGTTGGAGGAGGTTTTCCAGGGTGATGGAAGGTGTCACTAGGCTAGTGGTTTGATATTTGATGTGGCTCTGACCAGGTTGTGCATCAGAGTAATGCAATGGTAGCCAGTGGGAATTGGTTGTACCTGGTCAATCCTGTGTTTTACGTGTCTCCAGGGGTCCTTTGGATGTTTCGTGACCCTGGAAGACATTGTTTAGGAGCCTTTGGGTGGAGGCTTTGTATCTATAAGGGACTTCACCCAGAATTTTTGGTGGTGTTTGGACTCAAGGAGAGCTGAGTCCTTAGTGTCACTCTGGATCTAAGAAGGATGAGACGACCTTGTGGAGTGCAAATTTCACCTATAGGTCGTGAGTTATGGGTGGCACCGAGGTGTCGTTGTCTGAGTCATTCTAGAGATGTCTTGATTTTGGTACTCTTGGTGTTTCGCCTAGAGAATTTTGGGGGTGAAATTCCTTTAAGGAGGTTAAGCTATAATAACCTAAATTTAGAAGTGATGTTTTGATCAGATAATTAAGCTGGGATTCAGGTGTGTTGGGCGTTGAGGGCTTTAGTGCCCAATGTTGGACACGTCCTTAATAGTGTCCTACGCTTGGATTGTAGGTTTCTACCCGTTAGTGTTGTGTGATTTGGGTGTTATGTCAGCCCTCTTAAGAGTTTTGTGGTTTTGTTCTGGACCGTAGAATTTGGTTGGCGTACTTAGGTAGCTGGTCTCTGCTGACGTGAGCCACGTGGACGTGGAAGGTTGCATGGTTTGGTCTCGTGCAGTGGCTTCCTTCCCTTCTTTCCTTCATTTCTTCTTTCCTTCATTTCTTTCTCTTTTCTCTCCCAAGGCCCCACCTTCCTTTCCCTCCTCCGTCTTCTTCTCCCACACAAGTGAGGGAGAGAGAGGGAGAATAAGAGAGAGACAAGAGAGGGCTAGGAGAGAGAGAGAGAGCCAGTGGAAGGGGGATGCTGTCGTCGCGCTGCCACCATTGCCGTGCTGCCATCGCAAAGAGGAGGAGGAGAGGACCTGGATCAGCTCATGGCTGCGGAGGAGGAGGTGCATCGCCATTCACTGCTCGTCGTTGTCACCCCTTTGGAGGAGGTACACACCTCGTAGGCTTCTTTTTTGTTTTCAATTCAATTCCTAAGGACATAATAGTGTATTGGTAGTTGTTGTGATTTTTATAAATTTTATTATGCCCCTATATGGTTGTTTGGTGATTTTTTGTGCCTCGAGCAATGGATCGTTGTAATTCTTGTCCCAAGATCTTCATTTTGATGTATGACATGCATGGTTTGTGTGGGTGGTTTGTAGGATTGGGTTTTCGAACCCATTTTAGGGTGCCCTACTGTCGCCTAATTCGACATGCTGAATTATTTCAGTATGTTGTTTTCGTTGCAGATTGTCTCCTTAACCCCTAGCTCAATCAATCAAATTCGTTCGGTCTACCATTCTGGAAGTCTTGGGTGTTGACAGAATTCCTGATTCGATCGACTTGTTGTTTTCGGTCCATCAAATCAGGGCTTTTCGGTCGACCTTTTGATTTTTCAGTCTATCGATCTGGTGCCCTGAGTCTAGGTTCAGTCGACCGTTCCATTTCGGTCTACCGATCTAGGCCATAATCCTATATTAAGATGTTTTATTGTCTTTATATATATATATATAAAGACAAAGATAGAAAACTAAGGGGTTAAGGAGAAATTTCAGGATCCTAATCCTACAGGACCCAAATATTATAATTATTGGGATTACCAGAATGCCTAGGAAAATGTTCTGCTAATCCAAAACAGCCAAATGAAGCATTCATGGTTTATCAGATTCAATTATCAAAGTGATAAACCAAATTGGTTTTATCTGTTATTCTGGCAAAAATTTGGCCCAACCAAAGATATTCTTCCTGAACAGCTCAAAAAAGCTATGCAATCAGATCTGAATTTATATAATCTTTTTATCAAATATGGTGTCCCATGGATCTTAAGATGGGACTGGATTATATCCATTCTTACTACTCCAGAATATTATCTGGATAGAAAAATATATGTCAAGTGGTGGGACAAATATAGTCTCATTAACACTCAACAAAAAAGACAAATGCTGCTCTTGGCAAGTCTTGCCAAGCCCTTGATAACACCAGCAGAAAAGTTTTGTCAATTAAACCAAGAATTGACACAAAAATTCCAAACTAGTCATCCTAGTGCTTTGAAGAACCAATTAAAGCTTATGGTTTTCGAAGAACTTAACAAAATTATGACTCCAGCAAAAACTACTCCGTCATCATCTTCCTCATCACGCTTCTCAGACCTCTATGCTAATGAAGATGTCCGTTATGGGATCGAGGACTACCCTTTTGATGACGAGGGTTAAAGATTTCATTCATAATTTTTTGGAATTCAGAAGGCACATTTTTTAATCCGAAGGGCATAACATTCCATTCAAAGTGTCCAAACGGGACAGTAAATGCAGTTTTATATCTTTCTTCTTCTTGTATTTGAATCTGCCAAAAGCCAGACTTCATATCAAATTTGGAAAATATTTTGGCTCCTTGTGTTCTTTTGATTAAATCTTGTTTATTAGGGATAGGATATCTGATCCACTGCAGGATCATGTTGAGAGGTTTGTAGTTGATCACTAATCTAGGCACTCCTCTTTCTAATTCTGCTACATTCACAACATAGAATGCCGCACAGCTCCAAGGGGAGAAGTGCCATGAATGTCTATAGTCCACTCTCAATGATGGACCTGTGTTTTTCAATGTTTTCCCGACTTTTTCAGTATCCTTATCCGATCTAGGACTCTTGAAGGTTCTAACTTTAAACCTTCAAACACAAGGATTCAATATGGATCCCTCATCTGAAAACATAGCAATATCTTATAGAATATGCTTTACGGTTATGAATACCATAACTCCCCAAGCTAGAGTCACTACTGAAAAAGGAGTAACAACTCTGTTTTTAACAAACTCAAAAAATAACACGGTTATACCAAAAGCTCTTAAATGAGAAGAGATAAAACTTCCTGAGAACTGGACACTAAATCAAGCCATACCACCAAAACCTTTAGAAAGTAAAGAATTACAAAACCTAGTAGAATATCCAAATGGTGATGTAGAAATCAATTTTTCTACATCAAGAAGAACGACTATAACTAAAAATATACCTTCTGATACACCAAGATCTTCGGTTTCATCCGAAAAACCTATCTCTAGACCAACAGGCTTAACTTTCGCTACATATCAAGAAAACTATGAGCCTTCTGAAGCAGATTTCTCTGTTAATATGCTAAGCTTACACAAAGAAGATAAGTTAAAAATAGACAAAGACTTATTACGAAAAGATTTTAACTCAGAAAAAACGAAATAAAAAAGAAGTGGTTTCTAGGAAACTTTAATCAAGAAGAAAAGGCAAATATCCGAAACCAATGGTACGGACAAATGGAAGAATTAAAGAAAAATATATACTTCTTTGATTGGTATGAAACTTATTATATACAAATATTAAAAGAAATGCTTAATGACCTTCCAGAAGAAGATCATGCTATGGTAATAAAAAAGATGACAAACACCTGAAAACTTAGTAATAAACAAGAAGAAATCGAATCTACACATCCTCCCTTAGAACAGATTAAGATTGGAGAAATGAAGGCATCTCCCTTCAAAAATATAGAACCTAATAATGAAATCATTAGACAA
>JAMKQA010012064.1:0-12302 GCA_024699735.1 Posidonia australis
GCAGTCTTAGTCTGCTCGAGATTGACCAGCGCGAGATGAAAGGATGATGCCAACTATAAGACCATAGAGAGCAAGTGCTTCAGCAAAAATGAGAATAAGAATCATACCAACAAACAGTTTTGGCTGTTGTGCATTGGCCCTGTAAAAAAACCAGATACAACTCATTTACGCATATCCACCTTCATATTTCAAAAGAAAAAACGAAAATAATATTAGAGTATCTAAGTTAAGACAAACAGGTTAAGCTTGCTGAGCTTTTAACATTGCTAAAGTCAGAGCGTTCAAATATAATTCAGCCCCTCATCAAATCTATAGGTGGTGGTATAACATCTTCTACATTTCCTTTATAAGAATTGTCTAGAAGGATCTTCAGCAGCTGATATTTTCAACAAATTAATCTTTAATCGATCACATTACCACGGCACCGGTGTATTAAACTCATTTAAGTTATATACAATTTCCAAAAAACTATAAATTATCAAGCCACTAAGATGGAGGATCCTAAACTCTTAGGAACTGGAGATATTAGTTTAGACAGTAGCTTAGAGTTATGTTATTTGTCTCTCCTGCAGAACTTGAACGTTACTGGCATTTAGTCCTCAGCTTATGAGGCTGTTGAACACAATTCATAATGAAATCAGAAGTAATGCTCACTAGTATTCATTAAGGACAAAGTCATGGCTAGTCCCAACTACCTAACACAATTAAATTACCAGGCACCTCATGAAATAGCCTCCCTTTATGAATATTAAGTCTATGTTTCTAATATTTATTTTTTTCCTTCATTCCTATGACGAAGTCATACATATTTCACTGCCCTATATTATTAAGTTCATAATGGAATTATTTCGTTATTATTTGATCCTATCAATTTCTCGAAAATACAAATAGAATAGAGCATTAAACATGCCAAAATTCGATATAATGATAGTCTCCAGTAATGTGAATGTCCCATAACGTCCAAGTTTAAATTTGTAAAGTCTCGAAACCCCCCAGTGCACAAAGTCTCTAAGAACTTCAATCCATGAACTCCTAATTGTCCTACATGTTCCAATATATTCATTGAGTACAAGAGGATCCCACCTTAGGCTACTCTAAGAATTATAATCATAACCATAAAACATCCTTATCTACCTAGGCTTGTCCCATGTTCCAAGCATGAAAACTATGCAGACAATCAGCCAACCATCATTGTCAATGCCCTTCATCTCCTCCTAATGATACTTGAGGAATGTAAAAGAAAAAGACACCGATACATAAATAGATACTAAACAAGAAACCAATAAAAACACGTACTAGAAAGTTTGACATGAATTCATATCTAAAATGAAGAGTGCAAGTTCACACGCACTTGTTTCCTCAGGAAACCTACGTAGCCCCTAACATTTTCTTGATACAACAAGTTGAGGTGTCAATTTGAAAAGGTAGATGTGCACATATTCTAGCATATTGAAACAAACTAGCAAATAGACTTTGCAAAAGAAATACAGTAGCCATTTATGGCTTCCTAGAGACAACTTCAAAAACATGCACAAAGTGGAGGAATGATATCCAAGACCGAGATGTATCAGACAGCTTTCTGGTTATAGTATTTAAACCTTTCCTTTTCTTAAAGTATCTGATCAAGTGAAATATGGACAAATGAAAAAAGAGCAATGTAATCAATAGAATCAGTGTGTATAATCATTACATGACCAACAGTGTCGTGGCCTAGGAAGTGTATAATCATTAGAATCAGTATGTATAAGAAAAAATTACAATGATCAATACCGAAGATGGACTTTCTTTTCACCATGTAAATCGTCAGAATCAGAACCAAGCTACAAGTAAACAGTTATTGAAGCTCACGTCTTTTTGTTCCAATAACAAAGACCCTGTACTTATTGTTTTCTAAAGGTGTTGGGAGATAACAACTTTGATACCACTACACTGGTTTACAAGATCAAGCGGTTGAGAACTTCAGAATTCAGACAGATCCAAATAAACAACAATTCTTTTAATAAGGATGGTTACAAAATTCTCTCTTTTAAACAAATCTAATTCATCAGGAATACTTCAGCCAAATCGAAAGATGGGACATTTAATAACTGATATAAATGCAGACCATAACCCATTGATAACAATGAAAATCAATATTCAATCAGTGATTACATTCACAACTTCACATAAACCCCAATCAATTCAAGATCTAGTCATCTAGGATTCCAGAAAAAAAAAAATCCAACAAAACTCAAAAGTTCCAAACCGGTAACGACGCCATACCTAACTCCAGCATCACCGACAATCCCAATCGCCATCCCAGCCGACAGCCCCGCGAGCCCACACGCGAGCCCCGACGAGAGATGCGCGTACCCATCGAAAAGGTAGTACGACTTCGCCTTGGGGTTGATCCCGGTGCTGATGATCACAGCAATGATAAGCCCATAGATCCCGAGCACTCCCGCCATGACCACGGGCACAATGGACTTCATCACCAGCTCCGGGCGCATCACGCCCATCGACGCCACCCCCACCCCGCTCTTCGCCGTCCCGTACGCCGCCCCCATGCCTGCAAGCAAAACACTTCAGAATCCGAAACAGAGACACCAAAGAGGAGGGATCAATGGGTGGGGATTACAGGAGAAGACGAGGGCCGCCGCGGCACCGAGGAAGCCGAAGAAGGGGGCGGTTTCGTCGCCGCTGAAGGTAGACATGGTGGTGGTGGTGGTGGTGGGAAAGACTGGATCTTGGAGGAAACCCTAGGGATGGTTGGGTGGTTCCGGTGGTGGTGGTGGTGGTGGTGATGGTGATGGAGTTCTCTTCTCTTTTGTTCTCTTCTCCGTGAGATGTCTGGTATCTGGATTTTTATGGGGGTAGGGCGTACAACTGCACATGGTTCCATTAGAGCCAATGAACCAAATGGAACCCGATCACCTTTTTTACTGGATCCGTAAGTTTTTTATTATTGGATTCGATTCTTCATTCAAAGTAACTGTCCATAAGTTAGATTAGCAACGACTTTCGTTGAAAACAATATTTCATATTTTAGATTAAATATTGTTTTAAATAACAAGATTTCATGGTTTAGATTAAATATTGTTTTAAATAATTATTATATTATTTTTTTAATGACTGCAAGACTAATGCAGTACATTCCTTAACTTAGGACCCTTTTTTTTCTCTCTTTTTTTTTTTTTAGGTAAAAGTTTAGATATGTATTTCATCGGCTTTAAATGTCCGATAAGAAAAACATAGTATTGTATAGAATATTACAACATCAGAGACAACATAGTCCAAAAATGAAGGTCCAAATGTTACACCACTAGCAGACAATGCTGCAACACTAAACAAATGGAGCCTCAAAAGTCCTCTGGTGGCACGTAACCTCTTCCAGAGTCATCAAGGGGCAAAGAATCGACTCCGGAGGACAATCTGGAGGAAGAAGGGATAGAAAGGTTGGAAGAGTCTGGTGGCTGATCAGCAATGGCTGACATAAAGAGTCTCATCTCGTCCTTTTCAAAACCTGTCACAAGATTATCTATCCAGAGGTTCATGAAATAAATAATATCACAAATTATACCATATGCATCACTACAAGAATCCCTGAAAATCCTTTTTTTTCTCTCTTGCCAGTTGTAATGTTGTATACATCTTATTTCCCACTTATTTCATTTTTTACTTTTGTTGATTGAATTGCTTTCTCGCACGTCTATTCCATCTTTCAATTTCAACCAATAGATTTCCTTTTTGAGCGTATATTGTCATTGACAGGAGTTGTATGGTTCTCGTTTCTTTTTCATGGTTTTATTTAATATGTGATTGTGAAGATTTGGAACACATATTTTGGTACATTTAAGTTCTATAATAATTTAATATGAAATTTACTTTATTAAAAAACTTAATATATTTAGAAAATAACGTGTGTACATAATGTAGGATTAGTTTTTTGCATGTTGAATTAGAATTTAAGTGTGTTTACAATTGTAATTAATTAGTTTTTGAATTTTAAAATTTATTTTTATTAATATTTTGTAAATGTTAATTTGGAAAATAACACAAAAATTATTTACTATCTGCAAATAGTTTTAGAGAAAAGTGCATATGTAAGTGCCTACATAGTAGTTTATTGTATGTAAATAAATTACATTGATTCTGGATTTTAAACCTCACCTTCTCCATTTCTTTATCATTCTTCCTCACCCTCTCCTAACACCACCACCACCTCTCCCCTCCTGCCTCCTTGCCTTCACCCTCACCGAATAGCACTATCGCCTCCCACCACTTCCTCTTGTTTATTCTCACTTAACAACACCATCGCCTCCGACCTCCTTCTCTAGCTCACTCTCACCACACCGCCTCCTCCACGCTCTCACCCTCACCCTAACAGCAATTGTAACAAGCCGACCTCAAGCCATTACATAAAATCTAGCTACGATTTTTTTTTCTTTATTTACTTACAATAATTACTTATATCATATCTAAAATTAAATCTAACATTAAACAACTTCAATAAAAATACTATTAACTGAATTAAATTACACTAAACACTTACCCAAAACTCTTAATATGTGGTCAACTGACTCCATCTTCACGTGTATTAGTAAACTTCTACTCCTATTCTGCATCTGAGAAAACACCAAATAAAACACACGAGTGACCACTGAAAGATCATCCAGCACACACCCTACTAAAACACACATTACTCTGGCATCTCTCCTAGATGCCACACACAATCTCTAGCAATATTCTTTTGCCCCACAAACAACACAGTTTTCAAAATCATGTCTTTAAAAACTATTCTTTTTTCCTCTTTTCAAAATTACACTCTTTGACTTTCAAAACCATTTTCTACCTTTCCTTTCAAATTACATATATGATTTTCAAAACTTAATGCATACTTGAAATGACCACTCTTGCCAAGTCAAACTCACAATCATTGAAGAATGTCACACTAACACTAAGCCCTTGCTCAATCAAAACAACAAATCATATATCAAAAAATGGCACAATCTTTTTTTTTCAAACATTTTCTTTTTACTTTTCTCAAATATCTTTCTTTTCTGTGAAAATCTCTGACTTTTCTTTAATATTTTTCTTTTCTGTGAAAATCTCATGCTTTTTTTAAACACTTTTCTTTTCTATAAAAATCAGATAATTTTCTCAAACATCTATCTTTTCTATAAAAATCTCATGCTTTGCTCTGATACATTTCTAAACTAGATTTCAGTTCAAAACACAGATCTCTAATTTGTTTAAAACATAGGTCTTGACTGGAACTAACCCTAAAACTCAAGTCTCAACAAACTCTAGTCTCTATGCATCTCTGGTATGTTGTGTTGCCCAACGCCAAGCAACAGACATCTGGCCACAAGTAGTCCACCGAAGCGCGATCAACGGTGTCTGTACTGCCACGATAAAAGTCCCCATGAAGGACATATCATCACCTCAGCCAATAGGTCTCTCTGTACTATGACCTTATAGGTCTCAGTCTCAACTAGTACGAGAATACATCTCTTGATGCCCCTGTGTACCCAAACACTTGAAGACTCTCACCCCCAGGCCCTGTCAGTACCTAATAGTCTCTGTCTTTGTCTAGGCATCTGTACTAATCAGGGTATCACGTCTAGGTATACAGATGTTTCATATCCGCTGGCTCGCTGTCAAGTGTCTTTGTGTACAGTCAGTATCCTAGGTCCTCGGCATCTGGAACAAACAGAGTCTCATACCTCCAAGTCCAATTGGTCCTCGACCCACGAACCTCAGCCTTGCATTGGCCTCCTGAACAATGATCCAGGAGTCTTATATCTTCAGGATCCAACGAACACTTCAACCTTTTGGTCTCTGACCTCATCCTTGGCAACGTGCCTGACCACCTCAAGGACGTTGTCACACCTTCTGTTCCTCACAGCACACCCTATCAGTCTCTCAACCTCAGCTAACTGACAACTCTGGAAAATCTTTCAAAATTTCTGTAAATCTGTGCATTTCTTTTCCAAACTCTTTTGAAAACTATTTTCAAAAATACTCGAAAACCATCGCTAAAATGCCACTAAATATTGTGCAAAGGAACATCATAGAAATCTTTATAATTCCTTATCAAAATTCTTTAGAAACCAATGTCTAAAGTTATCCATGCTCTTTAGGAATCTTTAGAAAATTCTTTGGAAAACACTTTTTAGAAATACTCTTATCTTCTCATATTAAACTTTGAAAAATCATTTAATACTTTCAAGCTTAGCTGAAACATCTATTAAACACTTTCAAGGTATAGGCTCACCCTAAGGAACCACACAAAAGTTCACCGTAGTCTTAAGTCTTTAATGACTTATGAGATCAAACATCAATTCATCTTACTAATTCTTTTAGGCCATTCTCAAAACCATCCTAATGGTTCTCCGATTTATTCTTGTGTCAATTTAATTATCTCTCTAAGATTTATATATATATATATATATATATATATATATATCAACTCTTAAAACACTTAAAATTGATTCAGTGCCTGGTTCGACATATCGGTTAAATTTGATATGTTGAAATTCCTTGATTCGACATTCCAGACAAATTCGAAATGTCGCTTCAGGCAATTTCTGTTTACTGAAATATGTTCTGAAACAGACCCATTCGTCAAAGTTAGAACCTTCAGTGGACCAACTTCCAATGAACCAAAAATTCTAAGCCTTCCAATGAACCAAAAATTCTTAAATCAAACATTTTAAGTCTACTTTTATTTGGGACAAATTTCATTCAAATCCCATATTTATAACTCGAGATATAAGTACTTGAAACTATAAGACTCAATCCGACATAACTTAATAGGTCATCAATATTTACACATGCACTATATTTCTACAAGCCACGAAACTTAACAAGTAGCCTATTGAATTAAAGATCTTCAAATCTACTTTCTAATGGAATAAAACTCATTCAATTCCAATACTCATAGCTCAAGTTATACATAATTAAAGCAAGAAGACTAAGGTAAGCTCAATAGTGATAGTATTCTCATAATTTATTCGAAAATTTATCAAAATCTACTAAAAATCCACAAAATTCATATCATGTATCTAAATCATCCTCAACATATTCTACAATTTTTAAGCTTAAATGAGAGAATTAAGAAGAATGGGATGTGTACCTTTCTCTTTTCTTCCCTTCTTCTTTGTTCTTCTCTGTTTTTCTTCAGTGGTTTCTTCTCTCCCTTTCTTTTCTTGACACAAGCCAACCCATCATCATTTCTTTCTCTCTTTTCTTTCTTTCTTTTTATCCAACTACGGCTTTTTCTGGAGCCTTCCTTTCTTCTCCTCTCTTCCTTTTTCCCTTCTTCCACTACCTCTAATCTTCTCTTCTCGAGTCTCTTCTTCTTTTTTCTTTCTTTTTCTCCAACTACGGCTTTATCAAACTTTATTTCTGTTAAAGTTTAAGATGTTACAACAACGCAGCCTTCGATCTCCACCCTCCTACCGTCTCTACTTGCTCCTCCTGCCTCGTGTACCTTGTTGTGTCGCCATCTCCACCCATTCCTCCTACCGTCTGTGTCGTCGTCTCTACCTCCTTCGAGTACCGTGTTGTGTTGCTGTCTTTACCTTTTCATCCTCCTCTCCCGTGTATCGCGTTGCATTGCCATCTTCACCTACTCCTATTATTGCCTACGCCACCACCTCCATCTCCTCGTCCTCCCCTAAATACATACAGGATTCTTTCTCGTTAAGTGTCTACATGAAAAATACTTCTTTGATTTTATTATAATAGTTTTAGTATTACAATTTGTAGTTCTAAATATAAAAATTGAAATAAAAACAAAAGAATTTTCACAATTCAAAGATTTATTAAGGCTAGAACATTTTTTTGGTTCAAAATAAAAATTTCAAAACATTCGATTACAATGATAGTAGTTGAACATAACATAATACAATATTTCCTTAGTATAAATAAAATTAAATTTTTTTTATTCAAAATAATTTTTTTAATTCATTCAAATCCACAATGATCAAAAATTTTAGCTCACATGAGAACGATGTCGTTTATTTGCGTGATGACACAACTTTGAAAGTATCGATGTCAGACGCACCAACTTCTGCAAGACCTCACATGTACCTAACACGTAGTAGCGCGATCAACGGTCGCAATCAAGGAACAAACCGTGAAGTGAGACCACAGCTGGATATCTTCTCCCGATGGTTATACTATACCGCATCGGTGGGCGAATGAAAGCAAAGCACCTCCCCGTCCAGAACAATAGATCACCACCGGAAAGTTCACCTCCAAGATTCCAACGCACGTAATTTGGATTCCAAAATGCCATATTCACAACATTTGCAGATTAAACAAAGAAAACAGGTATAATAATTTACTTTGCCAAATCTATTATGTAAGGTTGCAGTTTTAAGACTCGAAATATATTTTTTTTCCTTTGATACCATAATGCTCAATGAAATCCACATAAGAAAGAGGAGGAAAAACAGAGACAAAATATTCACTTTAGATGCTGAACTTACCAACACCCCACAACCAAGATCCAAAACAAATGAAAGAGAACCATGAAGCTAGGAAGCAGGCAGCGGCACAAAGGTTTCTAACTCAAGAAAAAAAAATCAGTAGCATATTAGAAAGCAAACTCTTCTTCATTTCCAAGCGGCAACTCTCCTCGCTCTGCTGAGTCTCGTAGAGCAGCAGCAGTCAAGTCAGTGATGCGGAGCAAATACTGCAACCGTGAGAGCTTTTCAGGCACTGGGGCACTCTTCAAATAGACGCAATATATGTCAGCAAGTTCTTCGGGTGCCGACCACGTGAAAGGTTCTGCTGGCACTGCCTTGTCGCATGCTAAGATGTCATTTAGACATGAAACCTGCAAGCAACATGATAATTTCAAGTCCGCGACCAAAAGGAAAGTCAAAACAACTAAAAAATTATGAGCTTCTAGTGGTGCCTTTCAAACATCAAACTAAATATGATGAGATACCATAAATACTCAAATAGAAGGCCAATAAAAGATGTGATGTAAATCCTATAGAGTACTCGGTTTTCACCTTTCAAAAAGAGAAATAGAGTACTGGTTTTCAGTGAAGAAAAGATTAATAAGTAGAAAGAGTAGGACCACAAAAAATACCACAAACACTAGTCAATGCAAAACCATTAGAATAACATATCTATACAGTAAAAAGAAAAGGTAAAACATGATGCCTGTCTTTCGTGAATAGAAACATGATTAGCAGCATCTGGAAGAGCATTTCAAGAAAGAATTCGTGCTCATTGCGCTTCGTTCTCAAACACATAAGCAGAAAAATTTAGATGGCCCAGGACCTTGTTATTAACTCGAAACAAAACAGAAAAAGAAATGCCAGTGAGAAAATAAGAGCTTTTCTATTCTTCTTCAAATTGACCTCTCTATGTTAAAAAGAAGCCATGGTCGTCTATCATAATTGACTAATAAAAGAAGGGACAAGTACCCACTTCCAAGTCATTAGATAAAACTATGCTTCCATAAACAATAAGATAATCCTGAATCTAAATATTTTGGAAAAATAAGTAATAACAGGATAAATTTGGCTGAAATTCATTCTGAGAAAGTAGCACAGAGTTCCAGAAAAAGGGAGAAAATTGAGTTCAGCTGGAATTCGCAATTAAGGTACCAAACTTAACAGGGAAAATCATTCAAAATTAGGTTTCTCATGCAACTTTCAGTGTTCAGGAGGATGATACTCGAATAACATAAATCAAGGTGTAGAGCAGTAGGCACATTGAAGTTGAAAATCTTACCACGCCTTCTCGATTTCTCTGTCTAAATGATGCCACAGCTTGAACAAGTGAATTGGACAATCTATTCATGGCAAGTGCATGAACAATTTCTTTTGCCTTCTTAGGATCTATGCTCAAGTCAGTAGGTATTTTCTCATAAACTTCCTCTTCATCAAACTCTCCCGTACCTGAAGAGAATATCTCATCCATTGTCTTCTTGAATAGGTTCTCACGCAAGCGCTCTGAGACAATGCTGTCCAAGTCAATACTCTTTTCTTTAAGTTCTCGGATTTCTTTTATGCCAATTCGTCCTTGACTGACGGCAGTCTCGATAGTAGCTGCCATCTTTGTTGAGGTTATATTCTTGATAACTTTTTCTGCATACTCTGCTGGCAAACCCACCTGCTTTTGTACTTCATTAAGCTGATCGATCTTGGCATTGTTCAACAGCCCATCAGCTAGAATTACCTCAGCTTGTTTTGTGAAAGCTTGTTCAGCCAAATTCCTATGAATTTCTACAATCTCTTTACCAGACATTCCAAGGATTCCCCCAAGCTGATTTAGATACAAGAATTCTGTATTATCTTTCTTCGTGGTGATCTGCACGCCAAAGGGAACTACAGTGCTTTCACCAGAAATGCAAAACAGCAAGTATGTCCGATAGAGATCAGATCTGTCCCTCTCCGATAAGTCATCCTTGAGTGTAATTTCAGTCTGACCTGGTTTTCCCAATTTTGCTTCAAGCTCTTTGTTAGGCCTTGTCTTCCTAAGTGTCTGCAAAGACTCCCATTCATCCTCCTCAACATCTTTATGCTCTTCCTTGACAGGTTCTGGCTTTTCTGTAGGTTCACCTTTTATATCAGCTATTAGTTCAGTGACGACCAATGTGTTGAATTTTATCATCTTCTTCAGTTCTCTCGCAGCTTCCTTCCGGTCACCTACCTCTTTAGATCGCTGTATGTAATTCATAAATACCTTACGCACCTGCATGTGGGACAAAATAATGGTGTAACGCGTTCAGTTATCCACTGATCCTGAAACACAATAAACTTGCTAAAAGAGTGTAAAATATCAAATCTGAGATTAAAGTAGTCATGAGACACACACACACACACAAATAATAATAGCAGTCCTACCGCTTTGCTGGCAATTGCCATGGCAGCTTCCATTGTTAGTCGCAAACCCTGGGAAGCCTTTCTTACAGAAGCCTTGATATCTGCATCATATCCCTCAACACCAGATGCAATTGCATCCTTCACAACCTGTAAAAACTTTCAGATTAGAATTTTACATTTTAAAATAACATGATAGCACAAAGAATACTAAAATTTTATAACAAAATTACAGATATTTATGAATGAAAAACAATGCATCCCAATAAACTAAACAATGTACCTTTTCAAACAAGGTACCACAGATATCGGCATGTGCAGCATCAACAGTTTCTTGTGGGATGCAAAGCATAACCCGTATACGCAATAAAGCAGAAACATCATCCTCACTCAACTCCCCATCAGCTATACACTGCTGGAGCTTGTGCCTATAAATTTCTGGGGAAAATTTAAAACAAAACCAGAGGATCAATACAACAGTACCTGTTACGATCATCCATGATATATTTATGCTTATATGTAAGTGTCAAAACTAAGAGAAGGGAATAGTTTGCATCAACATAAAGTGTCGTTCATATTATATATATAAAATAGAAAGAGTTTACAAGATCAATGGATCATAATACAAATCAAACTAAGAAAGGGAAGAAGGATATCTGAAGACTCCCCCTTACACAGAAATCACACAAATCTCTTGAAAACACAAATTACTATAGCATCATGGCAACACATGAGTCTTATCCCATCATTAAAACCATTTGCAAAACTAGAACAATATTAACACAATCGGATGCACTAGATAGATCCAGTTAGTCGGGATCTCTTCTACAAGTACAACACAACGTCTCTAGCAACAAGGCGCTTCACATGCCCTTAGGCCAGTTTGTTGCACACTAAGCACCTGTAGGGCATCACTTGTAACATATACAGAATATAACCTAAAGTTCGATTATCAACATCTGCACCTCTCTTCACCATCTCAAGTAGAGCCATCAGGGACAAACTCATTCATTCCTTGTTTGCACATCCATGTGATCAGATACCTATACCAAAAATACCCTCCTTGCATTATATAATTTATGTTATTACTATTATTAGGAAGGGTTTGTGCACCTAGAAAGTACTAAAATTGATTTGAAGGGAATTCAATTTTTATTGATCATCCAAATCAAAGGTATTTGTTCACATTAGAGGAAATAATTTGACAAAAAACAACTTCCACTGATTTCCCAAGTAGGTGTAAACATCATGGAATTCATTTCCCTACCCATCCTTGAGATTTCACTAAAATCCATCATCTTCTCCATTCAAGGTAATGATATGTTCAATTTCATTTAATACTTTCTTATAAAGTAATGATTTTCACATAATTTATATTTGTTTGATACATAATGATTTTAGAAAATTTATTGTCTAATAATTATGTATAATAATATTTATTTTATTTTTACATTTGTATGATAATATTTTATT
>JAMKQA010012065.1:0-10879 GCA_024699735.1 Posidonia australis
AATTTAGGAAGCCATTTCTCATTTAGAATCAAGCCTAAACCATAAATCATTTTATATCTCAAAACATAGCAAAATCACTGCTGAAAACTAGAAAAAAAACTAAAGTCTCAATTCAGCTAGAATCAGGCCCAAATCACAAGCCAGACCACAGCTTGATTCTAGCTCAAATCCACACATACACGTTGTCTCCACAAAACCTATCATATCACCAGGTCACAAGCAGTTGGTGAGGCTCCATCCTCGTCCGCACTGCACTGCCACGGTGAACATCCTGTGTAGGAGTTTAACTGCCCTAGTTTTAGTCTCAAGTAATGTACGACACAAGTACAAGTATGGGGTGCTTCCTCACGACACTCGTCGTACTCGAGCACCTAGGGACTCTAATCCCAGACTTGACCAGCACCGACACTAAGGATATTCTAGGTCTACCAATACCCTGGGTCCTGTAGTACCACAATACTAGTGAGGCTCACCCCTCAGACCATAATTTGGCGACCACTGCCTGGGGTACATCTCAACCACTCAGAGATCTTACTACCCTTGTTGGTATGGCCGATCGGCATATATGTGGTTCCTACAAATCTCGGTAAATCATTTAAACTCATGTGCATTTCTTTTAAAAGCCTCTTTCAAAATCACATTGTCAATAAAAAGCCATTTATTATCTCATAATTACTTTTCATGGTTTTCCTATTCATTTCAAGAAATCATTTTAATTTCACACAACCATTTCTTAAACATTATGGAAGTTTATTCAAAACACCCATTTTTCACATATTTTCCATGCATTTATCAGCATATTTAATCATATTTTTATCTCAAAAAAACACTGAAAGCTAGCCATCTATATTATTGAAAAACCAAATCACGCCGGCGATTCACGCTAAGTGCCTTCGCGACCTGGTTGCGCTATAGAATTGCGTTGATAGTACTTGTTGACTATTCGCGCTAATAGTTTTACAGATAAAACTAGAAAACTCAAAGTATGCTAAACCCAATAAAAAACCTAAGGAAAACTTCATAAAATCCACGACAAATCACTAAACACTTCCAAGATTATTTCCAGACATCCAGAGCATGTAAAAATAACTTGCCAACATATTTATAACACTTTGATAGCATTATTTCATGCATTCCTCATAAATCAACCTCATTCCTCAGTAAATCATGGATAATTCTCCAAAAATCCTAGAAAAATCATCACAGGCATGCCATCCATAAATTTCATGCTTACATGTTGATTTTCTCATAAAACTCAGTCCTAGGCATGATTCTAGGAATTAAATGGAGGGAAACGTGTACTCAGTGAGGTTTGCCAGCATTTCCACTTCTCTGGTAAGCTTTCGGCAATCTCTGGTGATCCTCAGGCGAGCCTTCCAAATGTTCGCGCTTCACCGACAACATGCGTGCATGGGCGACGATACTCTGGTGGTGGCACATCGATGAAATCTCCTCCCTCACCTCTCACAGTTCTCCCCCACTTTCTCCACTCTGTAATCTCTGGGCAACGGGGTTTTAAAACACCCCACACACACCTGGTCAAGGATGGGAGGCCTTAGGACGAAGTGGCACAGGCATCGAGAGACAGGTCGGTGGAAAACATGGGTGCAAAGGATCAGGTGGCGTTTCCTGTTTTTCGGACATTTAACTATTCAAGCTACATGTCGGTAATTTGCACAATCATTACCCGCTAGTTCTGTCCACCTAGTAGGCCCACCATCTCTATCTGCTTAGAATAATTGCCAACACTATTCGCTTACTAGGTTCATTTGTCCCTTATTGCAAAGAACTAGAGTGAAAACAGGAGTTCAAATCATGGGACCATACACAAACACAACTCAATCACCACACACGTTCTCCATAAGCACAAGGAAATCAAATTCCAGAGCGCTAACACTGATACACATTCTCATTATCAAAATACAGTGTCTTAGGTATAACCCTGAATATTACATCCTATCCTCTTTAAGTGAATTTCGTTTCGAAATTCGCTACTAATAAAACAAGTGGGGGTACAGGGACTTCATCTCTGCCTCTCACTCCCAAGTATCCTCCTCCACCATGGTGTTGCCACTGAACTAGTATAAGAGAGATTACTTTATTTTTGAGGACCTGTTCTTTCCAATCAAGTATCTGCACAGTGTCCTCCACCATGGATAGACCCTCCTATAGTTCTCCCGACTAAACTGAAATCACTTGGGATGCATCAGCTAATCACTTTCTCAACATCGAGACATGGAACACACTGTGCACACATTGAAGGTCTGGAGGTAAACCCAACCTGTAGGCAACTTCTCTAACCCATCTGGAAATCCTATCGGGACTAATGTAGCGAGGACTGAGCTTTCCCCACTTTCTGAATCTTGTCACTTCTTTTGATGGTGATACCTTTAGGAAAATGAAATCTCCTACCTCGAATTCCAAAAGTCTCTGCCTCCGATTAGCATAACTCTTCTGTCTACTCTGTGCAGCCGCTAATCTCTTTCTGATCAGGTCCACTTTATCAATGTACTATTGCACAATCTTTGGGCCCACAAGCTGTCTCTCGCCCACTTCACCTCAATAGGTCGGTGTCCTGCAAGGTCTGCCATACAGTGCTTCATACAGTGCCATACCAATGCTAGAGTGATGGCTGTTATTATAGGCAAATTCAATCAATGGCAAGTGATCTTCCCAACTCCCCCTAAAGTTCAAGGCGTAAACCCTCACATGTCTTCCATTGTCTGGATAGTCCTTTCTGTATGTCCATCAGTCTGAGGATGGAAAGCTATATTGAAATTTAGTATGGTGCCAAAAGTCTCCTGCAATGCCCCCTAGAATCTCAATGTAAACCTAGTGTCTCTGTCAGATACAATCGACATCAGAATCCTATGCAGTTGGACTATCTCAGCAACATACAACTCTGCCAACTATGGTAATGGGAGATTTACTCTCATTGGTAAGAAATGTGTTGACTTTATGAGTCAATCCACGATCACCCAGATTGCATCATTCTTTCTTCTAGTCTTGGGTAATCCTATCACAAAGTCTATCGATACATGCTCCCATTTCCATACCAGAACATCCAGAGGTTGTAGCATTCCTCCCGGCTTCTAGTGCTCAATCTTGACTATTTGGCATGTTGCACATCTGGCAAATTGCACATCTTGCCACGTCCTTAGTAATCTCTCTCTTCATTCTAGGCTACTAGAAATTCCTTTTCAGGTCCTTGTACATATTGGTGTTATCTGGATGAATGGTATATCTAGACCTGTGGGCTTCATCTAGCAATCTCTGCTTCACTTCCTCCACCTAAGGCACATACAAGCATAGGTCATATCTGAGTCCTCCATCTGCGCCAACAGAGAAGTGAGGTGCTCCTCCCGCCTCCAGCTTTGCCCAAGTCTCTCATACAAAAGGATCTAGTTGCTGAGCAGCCACCATTGTCTCCAATAATGTCAAATGAAAAGACAGATTTAGCATCCATGCTCCAATAGGTCCTTGAGGTTGTTTCTGAGGTTTGCACTCAACCAATTCTTCCAACATGTGCCATTCCTTGATCATTAGACTGGCCATAGTGTGAGTGCGTTTGCTCAGGGCATCAACGACTACATTTGCTTTCCCTAGGTGATAGAACAAGCTGAAATCGTAGTCCTTGAGATATTCTATCCATCTCCTTTGTCTCAGATTCAGATCCTTTTGGGTGAAGATCTATTTCAAACTTTGGTGATCTGTGAATACCTCAAATTGCTCACCATATAGGTAGTGTCTCCAGATTTCCAAAGGAAAAACCACTACAGCCATCTCCAGGACATGGATAGGGTAGTTTCTCTAGTGATTCTTTAGCTGGCGTGAAGCACACACCACCACTCCCCCATGCTGTATCAACACATACCCTAGCTCTATCTCACAAGCATCACTGTATACCGCGAAGCCTCCACTCCTAGAGGGTAGAGTTGACACTGGAGATGTGACTAGGCAAGTCTTCAAGTCATTGAATCTCTCTTCACATTGCTAGTCCCATATGAATGGAATTTCTTTATGAGTAAGCCTGGTCAAGGGCACTGCGATCTTGGAGAAGTCTTGAATGGATCTCCTGTAATATCCTACTATGTCCAAGAAACTTCTGATTTCTGTCATGGTTTTGGGCTTGGCCCAATGGCTAACTGCTTCGACCTTGGTTGGATCTACTTTGATTCCCTTACCTGAAATCATTTGGCCAAGAAATGCAACATCTTCTAGCCAAAACTCGCATTTCGAGAACTTTACGTAGAATTGATGCTGTCTCAGGGTCTCTAGAACAGTCCTCAAGTGCATCTGATGAGTCTCAATGTTAGGAGAATATACCAATACATCATCAACAAATACACTATGAACTGATCTAGATAGGGCCTGAATACTCTGTTCATCAGGTCCATAAAAGGCAACTAGTGCATTCGTCAACCCGAATGGCATAACTAGAAACTCATAGTGGCCATATAAGGTACAAAAAGCTGATGATATACTGATCTCAAGTCAATCTTCGAAAAGACTGAAGCTCCTTACAACTAATTAAACAAATCATCTATCCTGAGCAGAGGGTTCTTATTCTTTATGGTGATTTGGTTCAAAATCCTGTAATCTATGTAGAGACGGAGTGAACCATCCTTCTTCTTGATGAACAGAACTGATGTGCCCCAAGGTGACACACTCGGTCTGATGAGTCCTCTGTCCAGTAACTCCTGAAATTGATTCCTAAGCTTCCTCAATTCTACTGGTGCCATCTTATAAGGAGTCTTTGAAATGGAGCTAAATCCTGGCACCAAGTCAATTTGGAATTCAACGTCTCTGTGCAGCGCAATCCCAGGTAAGTCCTCCAAGAAGCCATCCTGTATCCTCAGAGTAGAAGAGGAAGACACTATCACAATGGCTAGATATCCTATGCAACCTTTTGCTAGGTGGTGGTAGGCCTTGATTGCTGAGATAATCTTCTACTGTTCTATCGACCTAACTCCTTGGACCATGCACCATCCTTGGCCTAGACATTCTGCTAGAACTTTCTTCTTGGCACAGTCGATTATAGTTGAATGTTGTGCTAGCCAATCCATTCCCAAGATTACATCATATTCTTGCATATCCATAACTATCAGACTGGCCATGAAGTCCTAGTCTCCTAGCTTCATATTGACTGACCGTAGATACTTCCATGCTAAGTTATACTCTCCTCGTGGATCACCACATCGAGATGGAAAGCCAATCTAGCCAGCTTATCTCTAATCTCAGCAGCAAATGACTCAGAGACAAAGGAAAACGAACTCCCTGAGTCGAACAAGACTCTAGCCATTCGGTCAGCCACAAAGAAGGAATCTAATTATCACACAAAATAACCATCAACAATAACATCATCATAGGGACAGTGCTAGGTACATCATTACATAAATAGGGGAAAGAACATAATACATAACACACTACTACTCCTTACCCTCAACAATGTCCTTAGAAGGACCAGCATTAGGAGTAGTTATGGAAAACACTCGTCCCTTGGTTGGTTGATGAGGTGTATCTTCAGCTAGCTTTGGAGGATCAGGGTAGTTTCACTAGATATGTCTAGTCTTTCCGTAGTAGTACCAGGTCATCTTTTCTGGCTTTCACTGCCGATGATGGTAACACTGTGTTGCCACATACCTTGTATGGTCATAAACAAAGCAAGATCTTCTTTCCCTCGAGTCGCCGCTCGAACCAACCTGACTGTGCCCAACACTTCCTCCCCTCACAACTGACATTGCCCATTCCTTCCTCTCCTTCCCAGAGCTTCCAAAACTGTTAGAACTCTGTACTCCAGAAGTAGACGATCGCGGAGTAAACACCTTTCCCTTCCCCTTCCCTTTGAAGTAATCTTCTAGGAATTTGTTGTGGTCTTCCTCATATCGAACTACCAACTACACTGCCTCCACCAGGGTCTAGGGTCGAAAGCCTAGAATCTTGGATCTAAGTGCGGAGGTGAGTTCCTCCACAAATTTCTTAGTTCTACGCTTTTCTGTATCAAATATTTGTGAGAACTGCTCCAAGTGGGTGAAGGTTGCCTCATACTCAACCATTAACATGTCACCTTGCTTCAATTCCCAGAATTCTTTGTCCACTCAATCCCTCTCATGCTTGGGAAAGTACTTCTCATAGAATACGTCTTAGAACTCCTCCCAAGAGATCATCAGTAGGTTAGAACTTGGGAATTTTGTATGACGTGTAACTCTCCACTATTGATCGGCGTCACCCTTGAACTGAATGGTGGACAGCCTGACCCATTTCTCTACTGGGTACTCCAAGCCCTGTAGAATCTTCTCAATCTCTAGAAGCCACGCCTCACAATCTTATGTCTTGTAGCAGCCGTCAAAAGTCGATGCACTCAGTCAACGAAAGTCCTTGAGCCATAGGTCTGCCTTGGTCCCATTTGTATAATTTCTGCTGAAAGTCTGGACGAATCCTTACATTATGTGGCTCAGCTTCTGCCGTAACCCTCCCCAACCTTTGACTTGATCTCCGCTAGAACTTGTGCGGGAGCCCTACCTCTGCCTCTTCTTTTGGAAGGCATCTTGTGTTGCCACAAACAAACAAGCAAACATATCAGATGCAAGTATTCTTCATTGTGCAGTCCTTAAGGAGTTACTAACCGTCACTACTAAGCTAGTGCACTTAGTGAACCTAAGCTATGATACTACTCTGTAATGCTCCAAACCTACACAATAATACAAATGCTACCCAACTAATCAATTCAATCTGAATAAGATAATTAAATAAATAAAATTAACTACCAAAACTTGTGTGCGGCTAAGTGACTCCATGAATCGCACTAGATCAATACTACACCTCCAACTATGCACCTGAAAACAAATACAAATAAAACATATGTGAGTGACATCAATGTCACCCAAGACGTGTCTCGAAACCAAATCCAGGTGAAAAACCCCTATAGCTATAAGAGACACAAAAAGGCAAGTGAAAAATTCAGAAATTCATTTATAAATCATGTCTTTCCAAAACTTTCTCATCATTTTTATTTAAAATCTCATGCACATTTATAAATCATTTTCATGCAATTTAGGAATCCATTTCTCATTTCGAATCAATCCTAAACCACAAATCATTTTATATCTCAAAACATAGCAAAATCACTACTGAAAACTAGACAAAAACTCAAGTCTCAATTCAGCTAGAATGAGACCGAAATCACAAGCCAGACCACTACTTGATTCTAGCTCAAGTCTACACATACACGTTGTCTCCACAAAATCTGTCATATCATCTTGGCTATAGGTGACCGGCCTAGTCACAAGTAGTTGGCGAAGCTCTATCCCCGTCCACATTGCACTACTGTAGTGAATCACCCTACGCAAGAGTTCAATCGCCCTGGTCGTAGCCTCAAGTAAAGTACTATACCGGTACAAGCATGGGGTGTATTCTCACGACACCCATGGTGCATGAGCACTTGGGGACTCTAACCCCAGACCTGATCAGTACTGACACTAAGGGTAGTCTGGGTCTACCAATTCCCAAGGTCCTGTAGTACCACAACAGTCACGAGACTCACCCCGCAGACAAAAACTCGGCAACCACTGCTTGAGGTACGTCTCGACCACTTAGAGGTCTCATTATCCCTTATCGGTACGGTTGATCAGCCTATATGTGGTTCCTACAAATCTTGGCAAATCCTTTGAAATCATGTGCATTTCTTTTAAAAGCCTCTTTCAAAATCACATTGTCAACAAAAAGTCATTTATTATCTCACAATCACTTTTCACGTATTTCCAAATCATTTCAGGAAATCATTTTAATTTCACACAACCATTTCTTAAACATTATGGAAGTTTATTCAAAACACCCATTTTCCACATATTTTCCATGCATTTATTAGCATATTTAATCATATTTTTATCTTAGAAAAACACTGAAAGCAAGCCATCTGTATTACTAAAAACAAACTCGCGTCGACGATTCATACTGGGCCCTCGCGCCAGGTGCCTCCGTGACTTGGTCGTGCTATGGAATCGCGCTGATAGTACTCGTTGACTATTCGTGCTAACAGTTTTATAGATAAAACCAAAAAACTCAGAGCATGCTGAACCCAACAGAAAATCTATGGAAAACTTCATAAAATCCACGACAAATCACTAAACACTTCCAAGATCATTTCCAGACATCCAAGGCAAGTAAAAATAACTCTCCAACATATTTATAACACATTCATGGCATAATTTCATGTATTCCTCATAAATCAACCTCATTCCTCAATAAATCATGGATAATTCTCTGTAAATCCCAGAAAAATCATCACAGGCATGCCATCCATAAATTTCATGCTTACATGTTGATTATCTCATTAAACTCAGTCCTAAGCATGATTGTAGGAATTAAAAGGAGGAGGGAAACACGTACTCAGTGAGGTTCAATGGCATTTCCACTTCTTCGGTGATCTTCGGCGAGCCTTCTAGACGTCCGCGCTTCACCGACGACGACACTTCGACAGTGGCACACTGACAAAATCTCCTCCCTCACCTCTCACAGTTCTCCCCCACTCTCTCCACTATCTGCTATCTCTCTCCCTCTCTCTCTCAACTCTCCCTGTTATTCACGAAAGGGGTAGCAAGGTTTTAAAACACCCCACACACACCTAGACAAGGGAGGGAGGCCTCGGGACAAAGCGGTGCAGGCGTCGGGTGATGGGTCGATGGAAAACACAGGTGCAGAGGATCAGGCGGCGTTTCCTGTTTTTCTAACATTTAATTGTTCAGGTTGTATGTCGATAATTTGTGCCATCAATACCTAATAGTTCCCCCCACCTAGTAGGCCTACCATCTTTATCCATTTAGAATAACCGCCGACACTATCCACTTACTAGGTCCACTTGTGCCTTATTGCAAAGAACCATAAAGAAAACAAGAGGTCAAATCATTGGACTATGCACAAACACAACTCAATCACCACATACTTTCTCCATAAGCACAAGGAAATCAAATTCCAGAGCACTAATACTGATACACATTCTCATTATCAAAATACAGTGTCTTAGGTACAATCCTGGATATTATAGGAGTTGATCAAATTTTTCAAGCATTAAGTCAAGACAATGGACTACACATGGACTCCAAAATATGTTACCATAATATTTTTTTAGCAATTTTCCTGTTGCCATATAATTAGCAACATTATTAGTGACGAAATGGAACACATTTTTAGGGACCAACAAAATCCACAATTTTCTTAAACAATCCAAATAACATCTCTATTGTCTTGGATTGTTCAAAAGCATTAACAGATTTCAAAAAGATAAGTCCATTAAGAGAATACACCAAAAAATTATAAGTTCTCTTTGCCTAGTATCAGTCCATCCATTTGCCATGAGTATGCAACCTATCATTTCCCAATGTTGTCGAAATGATTCAACATGAATAGTCATATCCTTCACATTTCTTAGTAACAAAGGACCCCTAATGGCATAATATGTTGGTGACTTATATTTATGACCAATGGAAGCAATAGCATCAACTATTTTTTGAAAATAAGGGAAATTGATAGCATTAAAAGGAATGTAATGGTTATACATCTATCTAGCAATCATAAAATCAACTACACTTATATCTCTCTTACTTGCCAATACACTTTTGACTGATGTTTGGGAACCTAGAGTTGTGGAAGGAAAAAAATTATCTATGTTATCTTTGCTAACATGAAGTGTAGCACGACTATGACCTTGTAGATTCTCACTTTGGAAACAAGAAGTCCTCTAAGCTTTTTTTTTTTTGGCAATTGATAATTATTTATATTAGTTTCCATTTGATTTAAAACATGAGCAAAAACTTTCTTACATCCACTGATATCTTCTTTTTTCTTAACTATGTGTGCATTTATCCTACTAATGCCTCCTCCTTTGATAACTTTTAGGCAATAATTACACTTCAAAGTTTTTGAACCAACCAAAGTATAATGATCTCAAGCAATATCAGATTTCATCGTACATTTGGAGTATCATCTAACTCTATGAGATTAACACTTGAAGTAGGAGTAGAATTCAAATTATTTTCCATCTATGAAACAAAAAAACAATTCACAAATTAACATATACATAGCAAAAATAATTCAAACATAAATAAAAAATGAAAAATGGAGACTAGGAGTGAAACCAAAAAATATTTCACAAATCCGTGCTAATGATACTTGCTACAGAATCACGGATACATGTTAAGATAGCAATTAAAGTGTGAAACAAAAAAATATACATGCTAATGATACTTATTACTTATAGATTTACAGTAGCAACAACAGTAGTCAAAACACAAAAGGAGCCACGAGGCAGAGGCAGAGGCACGAGGCAGCAGTGGAGGCAGAGGCGGGAGGGTGGGGACTAGGGAGGAGGAGGGCAAGAGATGCAAGAACGCAGATGACCGATGGAGGTTGAGGTGAAGGCACAAGGCAAAAGGTGGAGGTCGGAGGCTGAGGCAAAGAGTTGGAGGCGGGTTTGGCACAAGCACAAGTAGGATGACCAGAAGAAGCCTAGGGGTGTAGTGGCAATGATGATTCCTCGATGTTGTAGTAGGCCAATGACAGTGAGGTAGGGTAGGGTTAGAGGTGGCGAGGAGTAGGACAGCCGAAAAATTGATTTCCATCTTAGATTCTTAGGGTTTTTTTCTTTATATATGGCACAAAATTGGGTGGTTCAACAAGGCAGTTGAACCGATTCAAGGTGGTTTGAAGCGATTCACACTGGCTTAATCATCTAATAAGTTTTCTTTTCTAAAAAACCGGACATTCAACTGATTCTATGTCAACCTATTGAGAAGGGTGAACATGCCATGAAAGGAAAATTCAGGCTTTTAGTCCCAACCTGATCTACTTAAACAAGCTTTAAAAAACTAGGCATTGGGGTGGA
>JAMKQA010012076.1:0-14564 GCA_024699735.1 Posidonia australis
TAGGCTAAATCAAACAATCTATCAAAGTCTAGTCTGAACATGTCCATAGTTGCTCTGACAGAAGCCTTCTTAAATCTGGTTATTCTGTATAATTCAGGTAAGATAGATTTCAAAGGGATATCACTCCACCACTTTTGATTCTAGAATATAGTGTTAATACCATTACAGACATTGGAAGTAGTGAAACAATTAAAGAAATTAAAACATTGTTTGATACTGCTCCACAGAGGGGAACAGTTAGGAACGGAGGAGTTCAGAATAGCACCAGGTCCCCTGTGAAGATATTTAACCCTTAAGAGCATTTTCCAAACAGGACAATGATCGCTAGAAAAGAATTGCCATAGCAGCTTAGTTTTCAAGGCTGCACTAAAATTTCTTAAGTTAATAATTCCCCAACCATTTTGCTGTTTTGATCTGCATATGTTAGACCACTTAATTAAGTGTAGCCCTTTTTGATTTGGGGATAGAGAGTTCCACAAAAATTTACTTCTTAGGGTATCAATCACCTTCTCAATTTTTAAAGGCATATGTAAGACCGATATATAATATGTAGGAATTGCTGATAAGACAGCATTAACTAAGACCAACCTGCCCCTTAAAGACAAGTGTCTGGCCTTCCATAAGGAAAGTTTCTTAGAAATATTTTCTATCACATGTGCCCAACTGCTAGCAGTGGCTTTTTTATAGTGCAGAGGCAGTCCTAGGCACATAATTGGAAGATCAGCCTTACCACACCCCAAGATATCACAAGAGGATAATAAAGAGGTCTGAGTAACACCCACACCAGTAAGAGAAGACTTATGAAAATTGATTTTTAACCAAGAACAAGTCTGAAAACAGCATAGAATTCTTTTAATATTAATCATATTCTCAGTGCTGTCTGGTAAAAATAAAAGAGTATCATCTGCATGTTGCAGATTGACCAGAGATGGACCTTCATGAGGGAATTTAATCCCAGAAATTAAATTGCATCTCCTGGCTGCTTGCAGCATGCAGTTTAGCACATTTGTGGCTATGATAAATAGTAAAGGAGATAAGGGATCACCCTGTCTTAAACCATTGGAAGCCTCAAAGAAACCTTTAGGTGAACCATTAATTAAAACAGAGAACTTCGCAGTAGATATACACATTCGGATCTAAGAGATCCACTTATCCCCAAAACCCATTCCAGAAAGTGAATCTAACAAAAAGTGTCAGTTAATATTGTCAAATGCCTTTTCAAAGTCTAATTTAAGAATAAAGCCCTTAGTGTTAGAAGATCTCATAAAGTGTAGGGTTTCTTGTGCCACAAGGAAACAGTCCCCAATAGATCTCCCAGTCAAAAAGACACACTGAGAATTATCAATGGTTGTATTCAACACAGGCGACAACCTAGAAGCCAATGTTTTAGTGATAATTTTGTAAAGACTATTAACTAAACTAATAGGTCTAAAATCTTGAATCCTTATGGCTCCCTGTTTCTTAGGGATGAGTGCAATGAAAGTCTGATTTATAGCAGAAAGAAAATCAGGGTCATTGGAAGAATGGAAGGACTGGAAGATGTTAACTAATTCAGTTTTTATCAAATCCCAGTAGTGCTGGAAAAAGATCAAAGGGAAGCCATCAGGGCCTAGAGATTTGTCCCCAGATAATTGGAACACACTAGATCTAATCTCTTCTTCCTCAAAAGAGATCACTAGCTGTTCAGGAGAAGAAATTTTAACTGGAATAAGGACATCCCAGTTAAAGGACATATGGAGACTGCTGTCCTAGTTAAAAAGCTTAGTAAAATGTTTCTCAATTTCTCTGCAGATCTCCATTTGGGATATGGTTATAGAGTTATTAATGAGAAGTGAGGAAATATTATTAGCCCTTCTATGGCATTTTACCATAATGTGGAAAAAAGAAGTGTTGAGATCTCCTTCCTTCAACCATTGAATTCTTGACTTTTGTCTCCAATACACCTCCTGTTCTTTAAGTAAATCGAGGTGTTCTAGTCTCAGGGCCTTTTTTCCACCCAATTGATATTGTTAGAGTGTTCAGCTTGAACATCCAAGTCCTGTATTTGGGATTCTATAAGTCAGAGTCTTTTAACCCTCTTTGCTTTAATAGGAGCTATACATATCTTGAGTAGGACTTTTAGGTTTTTTAGTTTAAAACTAAACTCAGACACAAGAGAGGATTGAGAAAGAGGATAACCATTCTGCCACCAGTAATCCTCAATTACTTGTTCAAAACCCTCTAAACAAAACCAAGATTTATAAAACTTGAACGGGGGAGACCCCAATCAAGGGCCATAGTATTGACTATGATTGGAATATGATCAGAAACAATTCTAGCTTTACCAGAACAGAAAGCATCAGGGAATTTCCCAGACCAGTCTGGGGAGACTAGAAAACGATCAAGCTTTACTAATGTGGGATGGTCATGAAAATTTGACCAGGTGTAAGAAAAAATATTTGGAGAGAAGTCAATCAGAGAATTTTGTTCAATAAAATCATTGAATCTATCCATATGAGAAGTTCTATTAGTGTGGAGGGAATGCTCACTGGAAAATCTAATAACATTAAAATCTCCCCCCAGAATCCTATGATTATTAACAAGTGTGCTAATGTAATGTAACTCTTCAATAAATAGAGGTTTCAGGTTATGATCACAGGGGCCATATACCCCAGTGAGCCACCAGTCTAAGTCATCACCCTGATTTTTGAAATTAATAGAAAGACAGTAATTGGAAGTAATGCACCTGATATCCCTTAATACCCTTCTATCCCAGCCAATGAGAATGCCACCGGATGCACCTATAGAGGGCACCAGGGTTCAGGAATTAATTTTTTTTCCTCCCATAAGCCTAAGAGAACCATCAGTAAAGGCTTCCTTTTTAGTTTCACTAACAATAATAACATCACACTTGTTAGAGAGAATAAATTCTTTTAACTCTCTCCTCTTATGACCGGAACCCAGACCTTTAATGTTCCAGGCAGCTATGATCATAAAAATTAATGGAAGAACAAGAGGATCCCTTCCTCACAGAGGAAGCATGTGGATCTTCCAAATTAATATATTCCTTGCCCTGATCCTGCCTAACTTGATTAAAAAAAGATATTGACTCATTTTTTGATGCCAATGAAATACTAATATTCTCACAAAAAAATTGGAAATGATCATAAGAGTCCCAAAGTAACAGGTCCACTTGGTTAACTTCAGAGTTAACCAAGGAATCCTTATTGGAAGAAGGAAAATCATGAGCACTATTGGAAGCAGAACTATAATTTAAACAATTATTGTTTTCTACAAATGAATGATGAACATTACCTGGTGCATGCACAGGCGTAGGAGGCCGCGAATATGGTTTCTCAAAAGTAGAGGTGCTCAAATCGTCTTGCTCCAAACAATCGTAAATCTCCATTACTTTTGTAAATTTTGCCAGAGAGAGATTTCTGGCTCTAATCTCAGTTTCCACCCAGGTGGAAGCAACATTGGGCTCAGATGGTTTTGATCTCAGAGGGGGAGGGAGAGGGGTATCAACCAGTGGAGAAGGAGTCAATATTGTTGACCTAGATGCAGTGGGGGTGGGTAAAATACCAGTTGTATTATGAATAGAAGACAGAGGAGGTGCTGAAGAAGTAGATCTCGTCCAGACGTTCTTCCCTGATTTGGGATTCTTCCCACTATTGTTACCTCTCCAACCTTTGCTATTTTTAAAAGGTTTCTTCAATGGATGCAAGTTCCTGGTTGAAGAGGTTTGAGATGTTTGCTTAGGCCATGCAGGGGAGGTATTCTGGGAGGCGGGAAGAGGAACAAATGTCCCAGCTATGCCTGAATTTAATAGGGTATACGGTTTTCCCATAAGCAAAGAACCTAATATCAGGGATATCCAAGCTGGGGAGTATTTTGATCCTAACCCTAGCAAAACCTAAGGATTTCACCCTATCCATTGAGAGATCAACTTCCAGCTGATCAGCAAAGTCTGAAAGCATTTTATGAAAAACCTCTATACACCATAAATGGTGTGGGATCCCTTCCATCCGGATCCAGACCCCCTCCTCCTTCAAGGAGAGAACCGCATTAGAACTGGGCGTCCAATGAATAAAGGATGCATAAAGGGATTGGAGGGAGGATCCAAAACGACTGAGGGTTTCATTTTTGATTTTAACAGAAGGAAATTTCAGTAAAAACTTCTCAGGGGAAAAGTCACTAATCTCAACCTTAGCTTGTATAGGCCAGTTATTTAAGATATGCTGCGAAACGATATCTCTAGTTAAGAGGGTGGAGTGATCAGTGACAATGGCACAGCAAGAATAGTGTATCATAAGATCACAGGTAGTATCTGACTAGGGTATTACAGTAGGATTTTGAGGAGACAAACCAGCCATGGGAGGGGGATAAAGACTGTGTTCCTGAAAAAAATTACAGATCGCCACCGAATGAGTAAGGGACTTACATCTATAGCATGAACCATAGAATTTACATTTGTTTTTAAAATGACCACGTAATCCACACTTAAAACAACGGCCGTTCTCGCGGCAGAAGCGTACCAGAGGAGAGTGGGCTTTTCTCTTCTTCTCCACCAACGTCCACTCTGGGGTATCAGCAGAAATCTCAGAAGCAACGGAGCCTCTAAGCGTATTCTCAGGAGGAGGAGAAAGTAAAGCGGCAAAGCGCGAGCCACAGTAATATTTTCCAGCCTTAAAGTAATTTTGGTCAGAGACAATTTCTGCAGCAGAGATTTCTGACACCCGAAGCGGCGTAAAATTAAAATTTTTTGGGGAAGAGGAGAAAAAAACGCTCGCAGACGGTGAGGCCACCTCAACATTAAAACCAGAAAAGACAGAAGGAGAGCATGTAGCTGGCATGACAGGCACGTCGTCTGTCACGCAGAGAGAAGAGGGCCCCACCAAATCGGCGGGAACAGATAAATCAGATTTATTGGCAGAGTTAATGCAGGTATTACTATTAATCCCTTGATAATTAAACCGATTTAGATTAATGACCTCAATTAAATTAGGGGGAAGATACCGAAAATAACTCCACACAGAGCTCGACACTGCAGGGCGGACTGACAAGTTAGAGAGATCTGACTTATCAATCTCGCACCGACAGAAGCAAGAAGACTCGCTCTGACGACCCACCGGCGGGAGAATTTTCGCCGGTACTGAAGAGAAAAAAAGGGGATCTAATCTAACGAAAGAAGAGGGTTCTGATCGAACACCGCCAAGGGAGCGAGAAACATCCCTGGAAACAGACCAAGGTGCTTTAAGCAATCGATCTAAAGCAAAAGAAATAGATGTTCCAGCTACAGAAGAGGAAAAGTATTCATAAATCACCAGACCATAAGCAGAAATAAAATCCGAGCTTAAAGAACAAGAAACCAACATATTCCGCAAGTTCGGAAATAAAAACTTGCTAAAGCATAAGCAATCCACAGTAATGTCAACAATATGCCCAGAGTAAAATTTTAAGAATGAAATAGTCCCATATTTAACAGACAAGATGCCAGATCCAGACGATCGGAGGTCGTCCGAAATGGATCTAGCCCTAAGAGTACAGGGAGGAGAAGAGGAAAAGTTTCTCAGACTACTGGGGTCAGATCCTAGATCTGAGGAGGAGGAAAGGTCTTTCCTCACCCGACGCCCCTGATCAGAGGCCATCAGGACAGAAGGGGTTTTAGATTTTACCAAACGGCGATGTGCCTTGACAGGCAACAAGATCGGAGAAGGTTCATCCTCCACGAGACTAGCTTTGAACGCCGCCCAATCGAAATCGGTGGCTTTCTTGAGCAGCTCGCGCGAGCGGAGGTTTTGGGGGGAGGCTTTTGGAGGAGCGGCAGCCGTAGGATTTTCGACGGCTATACGCCATAAAAAGTAACTTTTAAGATGACATGTTGTCACTGAGTCTTTGCTAAAAATTTATGAAAACCATTCTCCATTATGTCTTCGATAAAATTTATAAAAACCTTTTATTACTATGTCCTCTGGAACTGTCTTCACAGATTACAGAATTCTTAATAATGTTAATCTTAACTTTGAGAACTTATTGTGAATGTTATTGAGAACTTATTTGATGGACAGTTTTAATTAACCATAACACTCACACCTTTCCATAGACTTGACAACACTCCCTCCTTTCTATGGATGGTTATTGGTGAATGATAATGTTATTTGTCTTTCACACTCTCTCCTTTCCAAGGACCTAGAATGATTTAGACAACTTGTATTGCAGCAAATGGTGACGACCACGATGGGAAAAATCCATTGGTCGACCCTGACAATATTGACCTGCTCGATGAACAAGACACAGCTGATCACTCTCCCCTTCCGAATTACCAGAATATCGCAATTGCTTGGGCGCTCTGCATTAATATATCGACCTTACTCAAAGAAACCAACTGGGTGAGCTGCGATTCACTGGTCCTCGCCATGCAGTTGGCTAGGCTGTGGTCGTACTTAAAAGTTAAAACATCGATAGATCACAGCAATCAGACTCAGAAAAGAATCCAAGGACAGCAAAGAGGTCCCAAAAAACACAGAATCGGTTCCCAAAATCCTCTCAACCCAATACGACAGTACAGAATCCAATGCACGTGATAAGGCTTTTTATTAGTTAAAGTGCCGTGGAAAATTTTGCATTTGAAGAATCTACGTACGATTCTGCACCTGCCTTGCGAATTAGCGACACAAGCTTAGCATCTACGTATTTCACAGAGAGAGGATTTAAAAAAAAAAAAAAAAAACTCCACAAGGACCTACAAAACCATTTCAGAATTCTAGTTCAATCCTCAACGAGAGATCGACAACAACTTGACTGTAACGAGAGAACTGATACATTCATGCATCAATCATTATTCCTGAAAGACGTGAACAGAATACATGTCCTATTGCTGCTCAGACATGACGTGGTATCTCAGCTTTATGTCATCGTAGAACTGAAGCTTTCACCCTCAACTAATGCCCAATGATAACTTAACTAGGTCCCCCAAAAATTTCAAAAAACTTCGGTAGGAAAAAATATAGACGTTTTTATCCGAGGGAAAAAGATACACGTTGCAAAAACAAACAACGATGATGATGGGAAATTGGTCAGTTTCATCTCCAGAAAGCGTCACTTAATTGCAACAAGAGGGTTGATGGACCTCACTCAACCCTTACAAACGCAAAAAGTGACTTTGAATTTATGTCTCTTGTAGGTCAAGTCATTCAACTATGTGTGATATATAGATCAGTAGACAACATATTAGCTGGCATTTTTGTACTTCCTCTTTTGTACAAGTGTTGTGATAACACTACCCAAAACACTACATAAAGCTCCTTCCTTTGTTTGCACCTCCTAGGAGTTCAATCTCACCCATTCAAACCGACCAGGAAGAGGGCAATCATTCACCGCATCATAGTTGTACCTGACAATAATTACAACAATATATCAAACAGTCATAAAATCTTGTAAACAAGAAGGAACACTGCAGACCAAAGACCAAGCATCCTGATTCGTATGGTCAGTAAGGGCAACAACGATAACGACAACGGAAAAACAATGAAAGCTATGAAGAAAACAGACCCCTTTCCACACACTATTTGTGACACAAAAGCACAAGAGTTCTACTCATAAGTAACTTTTTCTATTAGACTACAGTGTTGTATTGTTGATGGTAAAGGTAAAGGTTTCTATTAATTCAAGCCAGGGGCAATGGAACACGTACTTCTCCAAGAACATTCGCTGTTGGAGTTCCTCCGCACCAGCAAAAAACTCCTCCAATTCCTGGGTCGATGGGATATCCCTGCATGCTGCTGCGTGTGGTATTCTTCGGTTGGTGACATTTAAGTTTGTATGCCGAGAGGTAGATCCTGGAGTTCCTATGACACCTGAACCAAGTATCATATTGCAAGGTGTCGTTTCTCGAACATCCCTGCATAAAAAGCACAAAACTATCTTAAGCATTACTTTTATTCAAAGCTGAATTGAAAATATAAGAACACCTTCAAGAACAAGAGTTTTTTTTTCATGCCTTTACTGGAATATAAGCACCAAATTAACTCTTCTAACACGTCCATACAAATATGCAAACAATGTTTTTTCAGCTTTACACAAAAAATAGTATATACAAGAATTATTTGTTTGAAAGAATAAGGAAAATTAAAAAAAGCTAGTTTTCCCATGTGAACTAATCAACATTAAGAGAAAAAATGTAGTCATGTTCAAACGCATAAGTTCCACACTTCACACCCAAAGCACTTGGACAAATTGAAATTAATGTACAGACATTGATCAATCAAAAGCGTTGTAAGACTAGCGATCCTATGGAAAATATCCACCAACAGACATAAAACCTGACCGATATTTTTGGGTTTTAGTATGCAAACAGTTGAAATCCTAGTCTTCACAGTAAGACAGTGTACCATAATTCCATTCGTGTCATATTGACCATAGACATTGATCAATTAAAATCATGGTAAGACTCATGATCATATGGAAAATATGAAATATCCACCATCATAAAGAAAACCTGTCAGATATTTGTGGGTTCTAGTATTGTACACGACAGTTGAAATCCTAGTCTTCACAGTAAGATGGTGTAACATAATTCCATTCATGTCATATTGACCTTTTTCTAATCGATGGATTAGTGGTTAGAACCTGGCTTTTCATGCCCGTGGAGTAGGGCACCTGTTTTCATTCCCAAGTTCCTTTCCCACTCCCAATGTGGGTGTCGGTAAGGCGTCACACATCTGCTGCTGGTTATTACGTTCATAAGGACTTAGAAAACTCTTTCATCGGGAAAAAAAAAAAATCAAGGATGGTGTTTCACTCCACCATTCCTTTCAACATTCCTATAGGCTTCTTGTATAAAAGAAGATCAACAACAAGAAAAGAAAACAAGACAGAAAATAAATCACTTCATAAGAAAATAAATATAGGCAACTGGACAAAATGCCAGGACAAAATAAGAATTAATAAAAGACTTGCATAAAGCAATGAAACCAAGAATAGCTTCTTCTTTTTTTAAGAGCAGCTCAGTAAATACTCTGGTACACAGAAAATTAGCACAGCAAGTCAGCCACTAAAGGTTTTTTATCCATTAAAGTCGTCCATTTTTTGTTTTGTTTTGTTTTGGGGGAAGAGTAAATTACCTAGATTCCAACCAAGGATCTCACCATTATTTTTGGAAGGATATCGCTTAATTGTGCTGAAACATCGAGCTCAGATACTCGCCCATAACTGCTTATCCAGTCAACTTATTCAACTATTTTTCACCTATAGAAATAGCGTCTCTAAGCAGCATGACATGTGCTAATAGGATGAACGAGCTTGAGCAAACAAAACCTTGGTTTTTATTTACCCATTCATCAACAGCATAAATAACGAATCACTCGCAGTTTTGATGCAGAAGTACTGACAAATAACAAGTATATGCCACCCAGACGTGTTAAAACTGATTGGTAATTTAAACACTAACATTGAAACAACAAGCCATGTACATGAAAGTATACGCAAACATGAAATGAAAGAAGTTCGCAGAATATTGAGGTGGTCGTTTCAAGTATAGAAAGCCTAATTTTGCACTCAAACACCTCGAGAAATAGCAAGCCAGCAAGATTAGGATAAAGAGGCAGTACAAAATGTATATTTAGGTGGAAATAGCTTTTCTTTAGTGAGTGGACACAAAGGACGATAATACATATCCAGGAGCACCTTAGGGGAATCAAATGACAAGAACAGAGGTGAAAATGATGAAAAAGGACAAAAAGTAAACCACCAAAAGGAAATCTTTTTTTTAAACTAAAAAAAAGAGAAAAGAGAGAAAATGAACCCTTTTCCAAGGAGTAATCAAAAGCGTTTATTTCCGATTGTCCCGCTTAAGTGGGAGAAGTTCTAAAATTACCTTTACTAAACGCAATTTAAAGGTGTTTAAAAAATGATGTGATTTTGAATAAACAAAATAATAAATAAAACAAACAGAGTGCCAATATGCCATTGTAGGAAGAAAAGCAGAACAGACAACTATCTTAAAAAACAGAAGAGACAGGAAAATCCATAAGGAACCAAATTTAGAAACTACGAAACAATATACCTTGAGAACACAAGATAGGAAACCAATGTACTCTACTACAAGCTAACAAAAGGCAGCAAGCAAAAACAAACCCACTCGAAAACGGAGGAGAAATGTTCAACTAAACCATGAATGAGCTAAACAATGCATTGCTTCTGAAATCAACCGAAAGAATGGACTTTCCCAAAGTTAAAATAAAAGCAGAAACATACAAAAAAAAAACACATCATCATCACTTCGAAGAGAGAAAAACCTCCAGAAGGAGCAAACCTTCTCTCTTTTTTTCCTGAGTATTCGAAAGGAGCAAACATTCACTTAAGAAATTCCTGCTCAGGCAAACCCTAGAACTGGGAAGAGAGGGAAAAAAAAAATTCAAATACAGCAAAATCAACCAATCACCTGCTTACGAATTCGGACTCCAGGATGTTCTCCCCAAACGACACCTCAACACCATCCTCATTGCTATACCCAGAATTAGCACCACTCCCACCTCTAGAAACATGGCTCTCACAACCATCACCCCCACCAGCAGCAACACCATCATCACTCCCCTTGCATGAAGACCCCTCCTTGGCCTTGGAAGCAGGGGTCTTCTCCAGCCTCCTGCTCCGGAGCTGTAGATACGAGGTGGTGGAAGAAGACTCCGGCTGCGGAGAAGAAGCACCGGGGTTCTGGAGGAGAAGCCTCTGGAGAGCAAGTGTCTTGGCTCGAGTGCGCACACCGAGAGTGGAGTGAGAGGTGAGGTCCATCACCACCGCCACCTCCCCACTGATCTTGGCCTTCCTCATGTACCTACCCATTTCGGAAAACCAAGCCAGGAGGCCGCAGGAGCCGAGAAAAGGAGGGATCTCGAGGTTTAGGGAGAGAGAAACAGAGGCAAGAGTAGGGAAGAAGAGTGGGAGAAACGGGCAAGCAGGTCTGTGAGGAAATGGACTACAAGGGCAAACGGTGGTGGTGATCCCAAAGGACCCAAAAGGGGAAAGGAGTGTGGAATGAGTCGGTGACAACAAGGGAGAAATGGAGGTGGGTGTCAAACCAGTCTGCACTGGTGTTTGTGTGGCGGACTGGATTTTGGGTGGGGCAGAGGTGGAGAAATGGACTACAGGGAGATGATCAGTGGGGAGGGTAGGGTCTCAATTTCTAGGGACTGTAGGTGTACTTGTGGAGGGAGTCAGCATGGTAATTTGGATAGAAATTGGTGCGGACAAAAACTGTGCTTTTATCTTTGTTTTCATTCTTTCTCTTTTCCTATTTGCATTTATCACTAGATTCTGATCTTACAGGAGAGGATGGTCTGGTCTTACTTTCCTGAGGCCCCAAGGTTGAAAGTTAGTTCCTAATCTAGGCTTGAGAAAGGATGGCATTGGTCGACGGGTTCTTTAATTGTAATCGGTAGGGTCGAAAGGTAACTGGAAATTGAAATGGAAATTCTCACGACATGATAAAGATGAAGTGGGTGATGAATAATTGAATATACAATTAATAAGTTGAAGATGTGACTTGACAGTTGACACTTGACACCAGAGAATGCATTGGATGCCCCTCCATAGTGACAGATGCAAAGTTTTTTTTTCTTTTGGTAATAATGACAGATGGAAAGCTTTTTTGATAATTGTGTTTTGACAAGCACCTTGTGTTCATGTCAGTTGTATAGACTGTTCGATCTGTGATCTCCACTCACCATCACTCTTCTCTTTCCGCGGTGAGTGAATAAATAATTGCTGAAATTAGACAAACGTCTGGGTAGAGGGTAAAGTTACACCAAAATGTTTACAAAAAAATGCCATCATTTGACTCTAAATTCCCAACAACATATGGTTTTATCAACTACAATGATGCTTTGTTACCACCAACCAGGAAATAATGCACCTTCACTTCTTCAAGTTACTCTTGGGACGAAACACTGAATGAAGTGGTGTGCATCGAATCCGAGGTATGTGCATGTGTGAAAGAGAGGCGTTTGGAACAGCAAACTTTAAAGTTTTCCTGATCAGGTGGTTTTTAACGTGACTCATGCAACGTCTCCAAGTGGAATAGAAAAAAGGCAGGCATCCAAAGATTGGGAAAGAGGGCACTGAGAGAGATCCATGCTTCTTCTCATTTATGACCACACATCCATCACAACGAACTGCAAACTTTAATGTTTCTCAGTCTACTCATCTTTTCAAAAGGAAAACAAAAAAAAACTTTAATGTCTCCCTGATCTTCTTCAAGTTGCTTTTGGGATGAAACACTGAAGTGGTGTGCATCGGAATTCGAAGCGTGTGCTTGTGTGAAAGAAAGGCGTTTGGAACAGCAAGCTTTAATGTTTTCCAGATCAGGTGGTTTTTTCCATGACTCCTGGCAACGTCTCCAAGGGGCATAGAAACATGGCAGGCATCCAAAGATTTGGAAAGAGGGCACTGAGAGATCCATGCTGCTTCTCATTTATGACCTCACACCCATCTTGCTGATCCCAAGTTCTCAACGTTGACTGTGACGTGTTACTTAGGATGCAAGCAAATAGACCCTCTGTGGCTCCGCATCAATCCTTTTTTCCATCAAAATCATGGTCTTTTGATCCTCTAGTGTATTTTGAGATGGAAATATCTCCTGTTGTCGATCTTCTAATCGGTTTCCATATAAAGAAAGCCTTTGTCATGCACATTCAAAGTCAATAGTCGATTTCAAGGTTTGGTGAAACTGATAAAATTAAAAGTCATTCTGGATGGAATTCAAAGTCAAGTGATTAATGGATATCAGTCTCGTTTGGTGCAGAAATGGTAATGGGTCCTCCTGCATGTTCAAGGCCCTTTCCATGAGGTTAAAACATTGGGATGTGTGCAAGCTCAGTTTGTTGCAAAACGCACGATCTGATATTTCAGTGTAAAACAAATACCGTATTTTGAGTATAAGTGTTACGATTTTATATTATTTTTTTGCTACTGTTATAATTAACTTTAAATGATCATCTAACGAATTTATAAATGTAGGTAGATTAGTACTGATCTGATATTTTATATGCAGCTATTTTAAGTCTTGTAGATCAAGATCGTTTGAATTTTGATTTTCAAGTCAAATCAAGCTAAAGTAAATAATAAGCTTAATGGATGAACATTATCATGCAAGAGAAATGTATGCTTTTCACAATTTAATACAGGAGATAGAAGAATTTAGTTACAAAGAAAATCTCTCTAGAGAATTCTAGAAGACTCAAGAAAGAACAGTAACTAATCCATTGTTATCCTATGATAATTAGGATAAGTGAGATTATTATGGCTAATACACCACCATAAGCGTAACTAAGGTTCAATAATAGTAAATTTTTCACGTAACAAACAGAACCGACGAATTGAAAAAGCCTTAGTAAGAATGTCAGCCTGCTAATTAATAGAGTTAAGGAATCAGACATCCATGTCTTTCTTTGCCACATGTTCCCAAACAAAATGAAGATCGATCTCAACATGTTTAGTCCGAACATGAAGGATAGGATTGGATGTAAGATTAGTGGCACAAAGATTGTCACACTAGAGCCGAGGTGGCATGGGGAAAGGCACATGAAACTCCCAGAGTAGCATTGTGAGGCAAGAGGGTTCACACGTGGCATTGGCAAGAGACTTGTATTCAGATTTTGTGCTTGAGCAAGCAACAATGCGTTGCTTCTTGGAATGCCAAGACATAAGGTTTGGTCTGAGAAAAACACAGTATCCACCATGAGAACGTTGATCATCAACGTCGTCGACCTAGTCAACATCAGATTAGGCTTGCAACCGGAGATCCAGGGATAGGCGAAGAAGGAAACCTAACTGAAATGTGCCTTTAAGGTAGCGAAGAATCCATTTTGCAACAGTCCAATGAACATCAGTTGGCTAAAACATGAATTGGCAAACTTTGTTGACGGTATACGATATGTCCGACCGAGTGAGTGAGAGATATTGGAGAGAACCTACCACGCTACGGAAAGCTATGGGGTCAGAGAGAGGAGTCCCAATCAACTAAGAAAGTTTGGAGTTGGACGCCATGGGAGAAGGACATGGCTTCATATCCTGTAATTGATGCTGATGAAGAAGATTCGTAATGTACCAAGCTTGAGAGAGATGGAGACTAGCGACAGTTGGTGTGACCTCAACCCTGAGAAAGTAGTGGAGAGGGCTAAGGTCACGAACTGCGAAATGCTTTTGAAAGTCATGGATAACGTCATTAACCACAGCAATAGTTGATCCAATAATGATTAAATCATCGACATACACAAGGAATAACACAGTAGAGGAGGCCTGATGCTGAATGAAGAGGGACATGTTTGATTTAGAGTCGGTAAAGCCATGAGCCAATAGATGATCCTGAAGCTAGTTGAACCAAACATGTGGCGCTTGTTTTAGTCTATATGGGGATTTTTGAAGAAGACACACGTACTCAGGACAACGACGATTAGCATAGCCTGGCGGTTGGGTCAGTTAGAAATATTAACATTAATTTTGATGATTATTCATGTGTGCTTATTTTCATAAATATTATAACGAGAAAAAGATTTAGAAGTCTTAGCATGAATTCAAAGATACAC